>SJYC01089549.1:0-32231 GCA_006408675.1 Madoqua kirkii | reverse complement strand
ATGGGGGCGGGAGGGCTCGGGGGAGGAAAGTACATTTTTACCCAGAGCCCTTGGGGGGCCTCTGATGACAGTCCTGCGTGCATATCAAGAAGCTCCTTGCCCCCCGAGGATGCCCCTGGGACCCATGAAGCACTCGCTGCAGTAGGATCAGATTCACCTAGGGTCTTCCAGACCTGGTGCTCGTCATAGACCTCAGGTGGCCCTTTGGTGCTACACCTTTGCCAAACACTGCCCACCAACCGAGCCCCTGGCGTGGCTCCCATCCTGGCCACTGACCTCAAGCGCCCCAGCAGCATCTCAGCTAAAAAGCCTTGAGGGCAACATGTGTAAAGGCCCCTCTCTGGGGCCCTGCAGAGGGGAGCTCTGTGGCCTGGGGATCTCGGGGCTCCTTCCAAGGACTCTTCCTCGGCCAGGCTCCCTCTGTGGCCTCAGCCTCCTGGCCTTGTGCTGCTGCTCACTCCCTCAATATTTGTTTCTCCCCTGGCTGCAAACAGCCCAGTATTTGCTTAAAGGGCTGAGCAGACGTAGCAGCCCTGGGAGCTCCCTCCTCTCTGCAAACAGGCTTCTCGGACAGCCCCCCCCCTTTGCTGGGCCCAGCACGGCTCTCCCAGGTCACTTCACATTGAACCGGTCATCTGGCCCCCCACACGTCGAGTCTGGTCCCAAGCACATTTCCCCCAAATGTCCCCCAAATGCTCCTGGCTGCAGCAGGGCTCCTGATCCCAGCTTGAACAAGCCACATGGAGGCTGTGGGGACAGGGTGTGCTCTTGAAACAGATTTGCATGTGGTTTTCTAGGAAACCAGCTCCTGGCCTGGGTGGGTGCGGCACACAAGCTCAGGAAGCCCCAGCTGGGACCCCAGACTCCTGGCCTTGTGCTGCTGCTCACTCCCTCAATATTTGTTTCTCCCCTGGCTGCAAACAGCCCAGTATTTGCTTAAAGGGCTGAGCAGACGTAGCAGCCCTGGGAGCTCCCTCCTCTCTGCAAACAGGCTTCTCGGACAGCCCCCCCCCTTTGCTGGGCCCAGCACGGCTCTCCCAGGTCACTTCACATTGAACCGGTCATCTGGCCCCCCACACGTCGAGTCTGGTCCCAAGCACATTTCCCCCAAATGTCCCCCAAATGCTCCTGGCTGCAGCAGGGCTCCTGATCCCAGCTTGAACAAGCCACATGGAGGCTGTGGGGACAGGGTGTGCTCTTGAAACAGATTTGCATGTGGTTTTCTAGGAAACCAGCTCCTGGCCTGGGTGGGTGCGGCACACAAGCTCAGGAAGCCCCAGCTGGGACCCCAGAGTTGTGAAACGATATTGACTGCCAAATTTATTCATATTGGTGTTGTTCAGTCGTGTCTAACTCTTTGCAACCCCATGGACTGCAGCACACCAGACTTCCCTGTCCTTCACCATCTCCTGGAGCTTGCTCAAACTCATGTCCTTTGAGTCAGTGATGCCATCCAACCATCTCATCCTCTGTCATCCTGTTCAGATGGGATCTCATAATTTTTGTCTCTTTGGAACCTAGGGACCTTGGCTCTTACCTCTCTCCCACACACAGCAGAATATTTTGAGGTCCGTCGCCCTAGTTTTGAGCATCACTCACATCAACACAGGTGTGGCAATTTTTCCTTTCTTAAGATGGGCTTTGATGGCAAACTGGACATTTGCTGCTTCTTAAAACACTTTTCATTTTGAACTATATTTCAAGAAGTACTGGTAGTAAAGTTGCAAGGACAGTACAGAAAGCTTCCCATCCTCCTCTACCAGCCTCCCCAAACTTACAAACACGTAGCCCAGTGGTCAAGTCAAAGTTTAACTGACACTGACACCCTGAGTCCAAACTGAGACCCCGCATGAACCTCACCAGCTTTTCCACTAAAGTCCTTCTTGGCTCCAGGAACACATCCAGTACCTCGCACATGTGTCTCCTTGGACTATGTTTCTGCTGTGCTGTCCTTGGCAAAGGTTCCCCAGCTGTTCTTTCTTTGTCTGTCGGGACCTGAGTACCCGTAAAGAGTGCTGACCGGTCACCTGGCCAAAGGCCCGTCAGCCCAGGCTTGGTGGGGTCCTCGCATCTGGATGGAGGACCTGCGCCTGGCCAGGGCACCGCAGAATGGAGCCTGGGATCCTGGGCCACACGGTCACGGTGTTGACTTGTGCAATGATGCCTGGCTCTCTGGGTTTCCCCAGTGGCTCAGCTGGTTACAGAACCTGCCTGCCAGTACAGGGGATGCAGGAAATGAGGCTTCGATCCCCTGGGTCTGGAAGATCTCCTGAAGAAGGGAATGGCTAATCAGTCCGCTATTCTTGCCTGGAGAATCCCATGGACAGAGGAGCCTGGTGGGCTACAGTCCATGGTGTCGCAAAGAGTTGGACACGACTGAACTCGCACACGTGTGCACACACTGGGCTCTCTGGTCAAGTGGTCCCAAGGGGCTTTCCCTCTGCGAGGTCATAGTCACTTCTCACCCCTGCCCCATGAAGAGACCTCAGGAGAGATTCCTTGAGGCTGTTCAGGTGCCTTTTCTCCTCAAACTTTCCACGGTTCTAGCCTCCATCAGCCAGCAGATCTTGTCTTCAACATTGCTCTATTTTCCCCTCCCTCCTCACCTTCTCTCTGTGTATTGATCAGATTTCCACAGCAAGAAAGAGCTGTCCCTTCTGCTCCATAGACTTATTTAATCAGGTAGCTATTTCCATCAAGGGAGACTTAGGGATCTTCTATGCTGTGAGTGATAATCTGATACAATCATTTTTTACTTTATTCCCAGTCCTGCAACTCTGGTTGCTAGGAGCACCATCAGGACTCCTCCTGTGTCCTGTGGACCAGCCCCCATGTTTTCTGGCTCCTTACGGTTTCCCAGGATTTTGCTGCCCTTCCTTCTCGCTTGGCTAATTGTTAGATATTCTGCTCGGGTTCGGTGGGCCTTTGAGGGCAAGGGCACATCATCTGTTGATATCCATTATGGGCTAGACTATACGTAAAACATGCTCCTTAGCTGACTGGTGTGTTGGCAGAGCTGTGTCTTTGAAGGAATCCCCACCATGTGAAGTTGGAAGTTGTGATTTTTGTACGGGGAGCTGTTAAAACCAGGCAGAGTCCAAATCAGCTCCAAAATGACTGCCTTTTACAGAATATCCCTTCTATCTTGGAGTCCCCCCAGGGAGCTCCCTGGGGTCTGAAAGCTATAGGACACTGGAGTCACACTGACTAGAAGCCCCGTTTGTGCGGCACACGGGGGCGGGCCGAGACGTCATGATGTTAACCTTAACCTTTGTTTACAAGCTTCACCTGATCTTACCAACTCCTGAGAGAGCTGGGAAGGTCCTTAGTTCGGGTTCCCTCAGAAGTCGACCTTGTTGCAAGGATTCAAAGGCAAGGGCTTTCTAAAGGGCGGTGATCCCTGGAGGGGCATGGGGAAGGGAGACAGAGCTTAGGGTTAGAGTTAGTTCTGGCTTCTTATTCTGACTCCTCACAGCCTCACCTGCGTTCCCAGCCTGTTCTGCTGAGCTCCTGGGCCTGGGCTTTCCTTCTGGGTCTGGAGTAAGAATGCTGGGCTGGGAGACCTGGGCTCTGCCATCAGCTGTCTGCGGTTCGTTGTGGGCTCCGGGTGCAGCCCTGCCTCCTTGAACAAAGAGGGAGTCATCCTGGTCTGGCCCACCTCCTGGGACCACCTAGGACTTCAAAGCAGATGAGGTGAAAAAAGAGTTGTCACAGTCCAGGGCCTGGCTGACTTCCTGGGCTCCAAGAAACAGAAAGAGACAATGAACATATAAAAGAAGTTCTACCTTCCTGGTTTTCGGGAACATGTGAGTTAAAAGCTCAACTGGGAATTCTCTGGTGGTCCAGTGGTTAGGACTCTGTGCTCTTACTGCCCAGGGCCCAGGTTCCATCCCTGGTGGGAAAACTAAGATTCTGCTCAGGACGGCCAAAAGGAAAGGAAATACTAGTGATTGCTGTGTGTGTGTGTGTGTGTTTGTGTGGAGGTGGGGGGAGGCTGTATTAGCCCCTTTGAGGGGGCAAGTTGACACGGTCTATTATAATACAAAAATGTCCACATCCTATAACCAAGAGAATCACTTCTTTGAATGTGCAGAAGCGTGACATCGTGGGTGTGTGGGCTGGTCACAAAAGCACTACTTCTCCGTGATCCTGAGCAAGCTCCAGCCTTTATTTCCAACCTGTCACAAACTAATACATTTTGACTCTTACAGTAGAAATGAATTGCTAGAGGAAGAAAGTTTTTAAATCTCAAAGGCTTGCAAAATACAATATCCCATGTTGAACATGTCTATTGGTGCCACTTTCTCAGCAGCATTTGCTTGTGTCTCTGTGTCATATTTGGGTAATTCTTGAGATATTTCAGACTTTTTCATTATTATCATGTTTGTGATGGTGCTGATTTTTATTGTGAGATTTGACATAACATCACTCTACCAAATAGCTATAAAAGTTTCTCAGTGTTTACCCCCAACCTGGGGCACAGGACCACAGACCCTGTGTTGTGATGCTCAGCTGTGCTGCTTGCAAAACAAACAGGAAGGAACCTAAATATTTATTAATCAAAGAATGACTTTATAAACATGTTATGTGCACAGTATAAAATCCAGGTAAGGGTAAAAAAATAAAGATGAGAAATTTATAAGACCTAGCATAGAAAAGTGGCTGAGACTCAGAACTGAAAAAATGCAGTGTTCTTATGTGTTAAATGTAACAAAAAAAAAGCAAACAACCCACAATAAAACATTTTATGTTTCCTATGGGCTTGTGAATACATGCGAAAATGTATAAGAATGGGACTGGAGACACATCTGTCTGGTACAGACACCTTGTTTGGTTGCATGTCACTTTATTGTGCTTTGCAGGCATTGCTTGTTTTTTTTTTTTACAAATGCGACGTTTGTGCCAACCCATGTTGAACATGTCTATTAGTGCCACTTTCTCAGCAGCATTTGCTCACTTCATGTCTCTGGGTCACATTTGGGTAATTCTTGCAATATTTCAGAATTTTTCATTATTATCATGTTTGTGATGGTGATCTGTGAGTGGTGATCTTCAATGTTAGTACTGCAAAAGATTATGAACTCCGTGAAGGCTCAGATGATGGTTATCATTTATCAAGAAAGGACATTTTTGGGGAGGCTGCACCATGTGACTTGTGGGAAGGAAAGCACTTTTTTGGCATATGAAAATTTATTACTATTGTGCTTTCATCATCAGAATGTATGAGCTTGGTCTTTCCTTCTTACCTTTGTATAAGGTCAAAACAGATACATGGCTACTTTGATAACCTTAAAGTGGACTCCAGGAATGTCGCCAATAGCATGCCCTTTGTGACCAAAGCCAACAACCAGAACTTCATCATTTTGCTCAATAAAATTTAAGCAACCATCACTGAGTACAAAAGCTGTGATCTTTTTTTTTTTTTTACCATTCTTGATTAGCTGAATCCTGGCACACTTCCTGATGGCAGAATCTGGCTGTTTGGTTTCAACCCCTGCTTTTTCAAGCACAATTCCCTTGGCATGAGAAGTGCCTCCAAAAGGGTTGGTCTTCAGCGCTGTGCCTGCATGGGCTTTCTTGTACTGATTATCATGCCACTTCTAGACTGGTCAGTGGCTATGGAGCTTCCTGGCAGCATGAAGACTGTGACACTTGCCCATCCTGCCGGATGAGTGAGAAGGAAAGTATTTTATAATTAAGGTATATACATTGCCTTTTGGACATAATGCTATCACACACTTAAGAGACAGTGTGAACATCTTTATGTGCCCTGGGAAACCAAAAGAATTTGTGAGGCCGGCTTAATTGCTGTGGTCTGGGCCCAAGCCTGCAGTATCACCAAGGTCTGCCTGTATTGGGAGTGGTGTGTAAAGGGAGAGTCTTTCATAAGGGCTTAATGTTTATGAAAAGAACACAACCAAATATTACTTGCATAATGTAAAAAATATGACATCTGAACTGTGGTATTGGAGAAGACTCTCGAGAGTCCCTTGGACTGCATGGAGATCCAACCAGTCAATCCTAAAGGAAATCAGTCCTGAATATTCATTGGAAGGACTGATGCTGAAGCTGAAACTCCAATACTTTTGTCACCTGATATGAAGAACTGACTCGTTTGAAAAGACTCTGATGCTGGGAAAGATTGAGAAGGGGATGGCAGAGGATGAGATGACTGGATGGCCTCACTGACTCAATGGACATGAGTTTGAGTAAACTCCAGGAGTTGGTGATGGACAGGGAGGCCTGGCGTGCTGCAGTACCTGGGATCGCAAAGAGTTGGACATGACTGAGCGACTGAACTAAACTGAACTGAGGCAACGTTGATCTAAGGCAGGCAGGTTACACTTAAAAGTGAATTTTCCAGACTCTGCCCTACCTCCTAACAGAGAGATAAACCACTCACTCTGCCCTGCAGTGAGATGTGATTAAATGAACAGTAAGAATCAGGTGCAGACTGGTGAGAAAGAAGGCACAGTTGCAACCTGAGAGGCTGGGAGAAGGAGACTGGCTGGCTGGTTGTAAACAAGCCTTGTGTGAGGGGGCCAGCAGTCAAGGAGAGAATTTGGGATTTAGGTTCAAACAGAGAGTAAAATTCTAGTGCCTGCCTTCTGAGTTGAGGGTAGGCTGATCACGTATTAGTCTCAGCTCCTTCCTGAATCCCAGCTCATGTGAAACAGTAAAGGGAGAGAAACCCTCAGAGTTGAAGAGGGTGCAGAAGTTGTTAGCTGGCTCAGCAGCCAGGGTTAGGGTTAAGCTGAGTCAGTTCCTCTCTATTTCTATTTTTCTGAGAGTTTTTGTTTTTTAAAAATTATAGATAGATGTTGAATTTTCTCAAATGCTTGTGTCTATCCATTCATTCGATCTGCATTCTGGGACCCCATGACACAACCACCCCTCAACCTCTGCCCAGCAAATTCAAAGACATCGTGACCTCCTTCATTGCTCCAATTCTGCCCCTCCCCAGCATCGTCCCTGATCTACTGAATCATTGACATCATTCAAGGAGTATTTTTTTTCCCATCTTTAAAATCTCCCTTGAGAAGCTCACATCATCTATGTGGTAATCCTGCCAAAAAATGTTTAACCTGAGTCCAGTCATGAGGAAACAATCAGACAAAGTCCCCAGTATTTGGGACGAGCTCCGTGACAATCGACCCGGACCCTTCAAGCGTGTCAGTGCCGTGAAAGACAAACAAACAAACAAAAAACAAGGACTATTTCTGATTAAAGGAGAGAACAGAGATGTGACAACCAAAGGGAATGTGTGGACCCCGACTGGCTACAGGGTGGGAGACAAGAAAGCAAGTGTAAAGAATGTGTCTGTTGCTGGGGCATGTCCACACAGTCTGTGCGAAGGATGACATTACTGATTCAGTGGTCCGTTTCTCTGAGTGGGTTGTGGCATTGAGCTCATGGAAGAGAATGGTCTTGTTCCTAGGAAAAGCACGCTGCAGTATTTAGGAGTATCTGCACCCCAAAATAACTATGTGTGTGTGTCTCGGGGAGAGGTAGTAAATGAGGCAGAATGTTAACAAATAATGAATTTAGGTGAAGGGTGAAGAGATGTGTAGTATACTCTTCTTTCAACTTTTTGCAGGCTTGACAGTTTTCACAATAAAATATTAAGCAGAAGAGGATCTTCCCTGGATCCACGTCTGCCTACAGCTACACCTGGTTTTTCCACCGATCGACGCAGCCAGCCTTCTGCATAGAGATCTCTGACACTTGAGCTTTCGCTCTTCCTCCGGCCCATTCATGCGTCTGTCTGTTCCCAGCTGGTTTCTGCCCATCGCCACACTGGGCCTGCTTCGCCCAGATCCTCACCGCCTCCATGCCGCCCACCCTGCAGTCACGTTCACCGCCTCCATGCCGCCCACCCTGCAGTCACGTTCACCACCTCCATGCCGCCCACCCTGCAGTCACCTTCCACACGGGCGGCCACTCCTTCCTCTCCAAACCCTCTTGTCTCTGAGCCTCCACAACACTGGCTTCCCCTGGGTTTTCTTCTGCCTCCCCAGACTCTTCTCGCTCTTCTTCACTTTCCCCCCTTTCTCTACTCACCCTCAAAAGCCTGGGTTCCTAAGAGCTCAGACTCTTTCTTTCATTAAGTCTTTCTTCAGGTTGTTCATGGATCCCTATAGATTTAAAGAATGAATTTGTTCTAAAGATGCCCACACTTAACAGCTCTCTCTCTCTCTTTTTTTTTTTTACTCATTCTCTTGGTGTTTTAAAATTAATTTTTTTTTGCTTTCGAAAAATTTATTTCAACATAACTCTATGTATAGAAACTAATTAATTTTAGTTGAAGTACAGTCGATGTACAATGTTGTGTGAATTTCTGCAGTACAGCAAAGTGCTTCAGTTATACACATATATACCTTGTTTTCATATTCCTTTCCATTACGGTTTATCATAGGATATTGAATATCCTATGCTCTGTGCTGTACCATAGACCTTAGACAGTTCTCATTTGACATTGCTCCTTGGATATTTTGCAGACATCTCAAGTTGAACTTTTATTCAATTATTCATCCATTGAGCACATACTGAGCCCTTACTATGTGCACTATGTGCTAGACACTGGCTGGAAACACTGGGGAAGGGGAAGAAGGAGCCAGTTATAGCAGCACTGTTGGAGACATTCTTGGAGACAGGTGGTGAACAAATAAGAAAGAATTCGAGGGTGGTAAGGACTCTGAAGTTGGCGCTAGTGGTAAAGAACCTGCCTGCCTGCCAACGCAAGAGACATAAGAGAACTGGGTTCAGTCCTGGCTGGGGAAGGTCCCCTGGACGAGAGCATGGCAACGCACCCCAGTATTTGCCTGGAGAATCCCATAGACAGAGCCAGGCTACAGTCCATGGGGTTGCAAAGAGTCGGAGACAACTGAAGCAACTTAACACGCATGCAGGCACATGGACTCTGAAGAGACTAAAATGATGAAAGGGATGTGTTTTAGAGACTGCTTGGGTGGACTCATATATTTAGGGTTATCTTAGATGTATTTTGAGGGAGGTACATTTAAAAGAATGAGCTCAGGATGAGATGTAGGGGTAATGTGACAAGACTGTGAGAGGAGGGGTTTAATGCCTTCTGGATGGGAGTGTGCGTGGCATGTTCTGGAAATGAGATGCGTCCTCAGAATCAGAACCTTGATCCTTTCTTTTTCTATCTGGTTTGTATTTTAAAATTTCAGGGCATGTAAGACCCTGTCACCAACTATATCTGATAAACCTTGAATTGACCTTGCATTCTTATTTTGGAGTCTTCTTCAGATCAAGAACATTTCCCTCTCTGAGCTGGACAGTACCTTGATTCTTTTAAGGGCAGTGAGTCAGAATGTCAGGACAAGATGCAGATGTTTGTCAGAGTTTCACCTGTTCTTTTACCTGTGTGCAAAACACAAGGAATAAGCTGACATCTGCCTGAAGGGGGATGGTTTCCATTGTCGGCTGGCTCTTGGAGACCCACTACCAGCCCACCCAGTCCTCTCCAGCTGGCCTTGTGTTCCTGGAGACCAGGAGGGACAATGAGGGAGAGTCCTGGAACTTATAGCTAAGACATTGCTGAAAGTATCCTTCCCGGCAAAGTGGAAAGGGTGACCTGATTCTTATAACCTTTCCCAGTAGAAGTTGCAGCAAATGATGATAAAATCTTTGCACCTCCCTCAGGGCTGGATCCTATTAGGCCTTGCTAATGAGGCAAAAATCCATCTTTTTTTAAATAGGGAATTGAAATTTATCTTTAAAAGGATCAGAAACATGCTTAGACCTTAAATTTTTCTGAATGGGCAACACATTCATATCTTTCTAGAATTTAAAAGAAATTAAAAATGTGCCCCAAATATTTTCCTTTTATTCCTGTCCCCAACCTCTTAGTTTCTACCTGCCTCTATCTCCTGCTCTACAAATGCATAACCACTATTATCACTTTTCTGTGCATCCCTGTGTGAGACCCACTCAGAGCCCCAGAGTTGATACAAAATTATTTTATACTGAAGATATTTGAGATTCAACAGATGCAGAAAGAAGTCTTCTTGGAGCTTCTTTTATCTGACTAAAAAGGAGAAATTTCTGAGAAATGAGTATCATCATAAATTTCCTCTTTGGGGCAGGAGCGAGACCAAGAATAAACCTTCCAAAAAGCCCCTCTTGGGAGAGTTTCACAGTGTATGAAGAAAATGGAAGGACCTGCATGAACAAACACCATCACAAATGTTCTAATGGCCAGTTTGTTTTCCTAAAACCCATTTGTCTTTCCTAAAGAAACCTGCTTGTTCTTCCTATAAAGTCCTTTCCTCCTCTTCCATTTCCCCTACTAAGTAGATAAGGCCCAGATTCTAAGGGCTGCTCTTGTTATTGAGGACTCTTGCATGGATGAATAAATAAGCTCTGCTTTTCCTCTTACTACTGTGTCTTTTTCAGCTTAATTTACAGGCCCCAATCACAAAGCTAAGAAGGTAGAGGAAAGTTTTTCCTCCTTGGCATTTGCAAAGACTTTTTGGGAATGGTATATATAAATATAGCCACAAGTCTTTTTGTGGATATTTGTTTTAATTGCACTCTGGGAAAGATCTGAGTGGATTTGCTGGGACACAGAGTAGGTATATGTTTAATGTTAAAAGGAACTCCAGAATTTCCCCAAGTGGTTGTTCAATTTTCAGTTTCTGCCAGCAGAATATGAGAATTCCAGATGCTCTCCCTTCTGTCAGCACTTGGTATTGCAAGTTCTTAATTTTAGCCATACTTGTGGGTATTACGTGGTATTTGGTTGTGGTTTTATTTTGCATTTCCCGGCTGACTAGTCATGCTGAGCATCTTTTCATGGGCTTGTCAGCCATCTGTGTATCGTTTGTGAAGTGTCTACTCATGTCTTTTGCCCATTTTTTTTCACTGAGTTATCTGACTTCCTACCAGTGAGCTATGCAGCTACTCTCTATGTTCTAAATGCAAGTTTTTTCCTAAGGTCTGTGTGCAGTGACTGTTTCCTGCCAGCCTGTGGTTTGCCTTCTTAGAACAGGAAGCTTTTTTCCCCCAAAACTTATTCATCTTTAATCGAAGGAAAATTCCTTCGTAATGTTGTGTTGGCCTCCGCTACACACCAACATGAGCCAGCCACAGGTATACACGTATCCCCTCCCTCTTTCACCTCCCTCCCACCTCCTACCCCTTCCCACTCCTCCAGGTTGTTACGGAGGCCCCGGTTTGAGTTCCTTGGTTCAAATAGCAAATTCCCATTGGTTATCTGTTTTACACATGGTCGTATATATGCTTCCACGTTGCTCTCTCCATTCTCCCCACCCTCTCCTTCCTCCCCCTCCACCCATGCCTATTAGTCTGAAAACAGGAAGCTTTAGTCCTCTGCCACTGACCCCTTCCCCTGGCCAGCTGGCGCTCCCCCCCCCCTGCCCCGCAGTCCTTTCAGATCCCTCTGGACTCACTTCCATCCTTCTCCTTCCTGCTTTGCAGATCAGCCTGCACCACTCTTCCCTCTAATCTTACACAAAACCTGTCTTGGGCTCAATTTTTTTTATTTTAAGAGTCAGTTCTACTTGGAAAGGTGTGTCTCCTCCCCTCCCCGCACCCCTCCCCCTAGCTCTCTCTCTGCCACCCGTGACTGGCTCGCGCCCAGCCCCACATCGACTCTCTTCTTCTCCATCCCCTTTATTCTTCAGTTTCCCCACCCTTGCTTCCACATCCATCACGGACCAAAGATTAACCTTTGAGGATAAAACCAGGCTTTTCCTCCAGTTGAGGCTTTTGTACAAAGTGTTCTTCCAGAAACCTCTCCAGTTCCTATCTTGCCAGAAGACACTAGGGGTGGGCACCTAGAAAGTAAGTCCTACCACACCGAGAATCCCAAGTTACAGTTTCACTGGATGAGAAGAAGCCCCCAGAACAAATTTCATTTCTCCTCCTGTAATGTCCTCACCCCTGTGGGTCTCCTGCCATGTTCAATGATTACAGTCCATGAAAGCATTTATTAACCCTCACCTGGGTCAGAGTCACTCACCTGGGCAGCTTTTAATCCCCACCCCTCAGAGCTGGGTCTGCCCATTAGACAGTTAGACAGTGATGGTTTCCAGAACATCAGTGTCTGTACCACCTGTGAACCCGTGAGGAATGCAAATTTCTAACCACAGGAGAGGGCCTCGCACTTGAGTGTGTATCAGAGTCTCTGGGAGGGCTTCTCAGAACAATTATGACAGAGACTGCTGGGAGCAGTTCCAGAATCCAGGAGGTCTCAGTGGGCGTTTGCATTTCTAACACGGTCCTGCTTTAGGAGCACGCCTTGAGCATCACTGTGTGGGAGGGTCTGATTCAGCTGGTCTTGGGGGGTGGGCCTGGTACCCTACGTTTCACAGCTCCATGGGATTCTGATGTACAACTGAAGTTGACATCCCCCGGTCTGTAGGCTGGGGTGCAACACGGATGAAACTGTGTAATTTTAGCAGAAAAAATGTCTGATTTATTTATTTAAAAATTTAAAAACATTGAGGTATAAGTGGTTGACAGAAAAGGAATTTTAAATACAGGACCCTCCTAAGTGTTTCTTCCTTTGTCTAACCTTCCCTTCTAGAGCAGCCCTGTGTGTCCAGTGTACGCATGGCCCCGTAAGCTTTTGCTGAAGTCCAGCAGGACCCACTCTGAGGTTCTGAGCAGGCCTGGCCCCCGAGTCCAGGGCGGGGCCGGCGGCACTCGGGCCCAGGGGCTTGGGAGCTGTCGGAGGACAACTCCAGGGAGGGAGTACCTGGAGACCTGCAGGAGGTGCCGCGGCCTGCTTGGCTGGAAAGAGACACACCATTTTTGGTGCCAGCTGAGCGGTAAGGATGGAAACTCTTGCCAAGGGCCTGGGGACTGGGTGTTTGAGACTGCCCTAGTGAACTCCCAGAGGATGGGGTCACACTAGTACAGGTGAGTTTTTGCTGTCCAGCCATGCCTCTGTCAAGGGTGGTCACCAAGGCGTTTGATTGTTTTTATTTACTTTTTTATTGAGGCATCATTTACAGATGATAAAATGGACACATTTTAAGTGGACTGGGACTTGGAGGTCCAGTGGCTAAGACTCCGTGCTCCCATCGCAGGGGGCTTGGGTTCAATCCAAGGAACTAAATCCCATGTCCCGCAATGAAGAGTTCACATGCTGCAACTAAGACCCACTGCAGCCCAACAAACAAATATTAAAACAAAGCAAACCAAAAAGTTCTTAAGTGGATGGTCTGAAGAAGTTTTACCACTGACTGTCTACACCCATGTGACCACCACCCGAGTCAGCACAGAGGACGTTCCGTCATCCAGTGGGGCCCCTCAAGCCCTCTTCCCAAGCCCCATAGCCCACTGCCCCCCTATTGTGACCCCAGTGCCACAAACAAACTGTCAAACTCCATATAAATTTAGTCAGATGGGATGTGCTCTTTCGTGTCTGGTTTCTTTCCTTCACTTGTTTTTGAGCTTTATCCATAGTATTGTGTGTAAGAGCAATTCATTCATCTCCCTTCGGTGCTGTACACCATGTATTCCTGTGTCCTTCTGCTGATGGGCATTTGGGTTGAGTTTAGGGTTTGGCTATTCGTGGTTCAGCTGCAATGGGTGCTTCTGAGAACCCTGCTTTCCTTTGGCTCATCCCCAGGAAGGGATCTGCTCAGTCAGATGTTACATGTATGTTTGATTTTAGCAGAACTATCTGACTGGACTCTGCAGGGCTTGGACCAATCCACCCTTTCACTGACGATGTGTGTGCTCTTGTTACTCCCCAGCCTCACTCCCCTGAATGTTTCCAGAGCTTTGGTTGTAGCCATCCTGGTGAGTACACAGTCCAGGACTCGGAGTTTTAATCTGTAACCCCTGTAACCACTAATGTGAATCACCTTTTCATGCTTCCCGGCCATTTGGCTAATTGCCATGTCTAAGTTGTTTGCCTACTTTTTCTATTGGGTTTCTCAGAACTTTTGATTAAGGGAAAAGCATCATGAAACAGTGCCTTACTTATGCCAGGAATTGAGCGGGGCTCAAGTGGGTTTGTGCAGAGGATGGGAGTGAGAAAAGGGATCTTGGTAATGAGTCTGCTCCTGGCCCCAGAAGCTAATGGATCTGTCTCCCTAGCACTGAGAACAGCCTACGAACAAGACTGAGTGAGTAAAATTCATGAAATAGGGGGACTGTTCTTTTTTTTTTTTTTTCCACATTTGAAAGCAAGCTATTATGGACTTGGTAATAAATGGTGTTCTCCATTTTCTACTTTCCCATCCCCCTGAAGCTAGGCCAGATCGTGGGCCCCCTCCGGTTCGGGACAGCAATGAGTAAGCAGCCTTTGGCCACCAGATCTCTAATACAACCCTGACTCAAACCTGTTGATAGGCTTGCTTGGATCCCATGAAAAGCCTCCCAGTATCTGGGGGCGCTGGAATTGCATCGCCGTCTACACTCTAGTTTCTTCAGTGTCAAGATTCACAGCCAATAGCCAGGCGTCCCAGCACCTGGATCCCTAGATCCCCAGGAGACATCTTAGAGGCTGCCCTGCCAGGTCTTTGCTGAGCACTTGCTCTGCGCAGGGTGACTTCCACATCAGGGATGGATTTTGTGTCCCTTTGCGTGCAGGGCTCAGGAAGGGGCCCCCTGGCTCCCGTACAGCCCTATCAGTATTGGTGAACTGAATGGATGAATGAATGATTTGGGGTTTGATTAATCTCTCAATCAGGCAGGCCATCTTTCATTCCTGCCACTGTGGGCCAAGGGAAAACCAGGGATGTCTTTTCATGTTTTACCAGAGACTCAAAAGCAATTTTGGGGGGGTTGCAAATGATATTTTTATTTTATGATTTTTTAAATTGGAAGATGATTGTTTTACAGTGCTGTGCTGGGGTCTGCTGTGCAGCAACGTGAGTCAGCTGTCAGTGTACATATGTCCCCTCCCTCTTGAGCCTCCCTCCCACTGCCCCATCCCTCCCCTCTAGCTCATCACAGAGCACCGAGCTGAGCTCCCTGTGCTTTGCAGCAGCGTCCCACTAGCTACCTATTTTGTACATGGGACTATACATATGTCAGTTCTACTCTCCCAGTTCGTCCCTCCCTCTCCTTCCCCCACTGTGTCCACAACAGAGACTCAGAAAACTTGACATCTTGTTCCTGATGAGTTCATGAAGTTCTAACCTCCCTTGGTTATTGAACACTTTCATGTCAGCTAAACAGAGATCCCTGGTTTCTCCATTGACTTCATAACATAAAGGATATGTCCTGTTGGAGAAAAAAAATGATAAGAAGGTTAAATGCTTGGTGGTACCATTCTAGAATCCTAAGAATCAAGTAATCACTCCAACAATCAATCATTTAAGTCCTTAGTGTCAGGCACGTGGTGTATAATGCTGGAGATTTCAGTTTGCTGATGAATGGATTCTCTGGCTCCATGTCTCCTCCTGGAGCCTCACCCTGGATCTTCTCTTGACATGGGTTTTCTCCCACGCCTGTGGATTCCTGGATCCCGCAGGAATGGCTGTTGGATGCCAGCCTCTGGCCAATTTCCAGTGTCTGATTGCGCTAGGTTGTAATGCCATGTGAGGTCAGCAGGTGCCTCCCTTCTATTAATAACACCCGATGTTTCCTGGCTGAAAATACTGGTTTCTATTCAACAAAAGAGAACGTAAAAGTAAACTTTGTGGGTTTGACGTTTCATTTAAAAATTAAAAAGTTAACTTGGAATGAAGAGTGACTGTGGGTAGTGAAGGGCATGTACATTTTTTCTGGACTAGTCCCATTCAAGGGAACTTTTGGAAGTTTGCTCTGCCATCTGTCCTATGTGATTTCTGTAGCCATTGGCCATGTGTAACTGCTGAGTGCTTGATACCCAGCTCATCTGACTGAGGGATGTTATTTCAGTTCAGTTCAGTCGCTCAGTCGTGTCTGACTCTTTGCGACCCCATGAATCGCAGCACACCAGGCCTCCCTCTCCATCACCATCTCTCGGAGTTCACTCAGATTCACGTCCATCGAGTCAGTGATGCCATCCAGCCATCTCATCCTTGGTCATCCCCTTCTCCTCCTGCCCCCAATCCCTCCCAGCATCAGAGTCTTTTCCAATGAGTCAACTCTTCGCACGAGTTGGCCAAAGTACTGGAGTTTCAGCTTTAGCATCATTCCTTCCAAAGAAATCCCAGGGCTGATCTCCTTCAGAATGGACTAGCTGGATCTCCTTGCAGTCCAAGGGACTCTCAAGAGTCTTCTCCAACACCACAGTTCAAAAGCATCAATTCTTCGGATAGATCAGGACAAGAAATATTACCAAGGATAAAGAAGGAAGTTTCAGTATGAAAAGAAAATCAATTCATTAAGAAAACAATCCTAAACATGTACCCTGGAATTTTTTTTCTTTGAAATATTTTATAGACTATAAGAAGTACTTGTACACTAAAAATACAAAGTATTGTTAAGCAAAATTACAGTAAACCTAACTAAACAGAGATATATCCTATGCTCATGAACTGGAAGGCTCGGTATTATTAATACATCAATTTTCTGAAGATTGATATATGCTTAAATGCATTCTATTCAAAACTAAAGCAAAATTTCTTACAGAAACTGACATGCAGATGCTAAATTTCATATAAAAATGCAAATGATCTAGAATTTGCAAAGTAACTTTTGAAGAAAAACAGAATTGGTGGAATTAATTTTAAGATTCTAAAATGGTTGTCATCTAGGCTGTTTGGTGCTGGTGTAAGCACACCATAAATCAGTGGAAAGAGACCCACAGATTTATATTTTATTGATTTTGGGCAAATGTTTTCAACTGAATAAAGAAGGATAGTATTTTCTCAAAATCATTTTTTTTAATGAAAAACTCCAGACACAAGAAATTCTATACTGTACGATACCATTTAGAAAATTCTAGAAAAGTTGAAAATACAATGACATGAGGCAGATGAGTCAGTGGCTGTCAATAAGGGCAGAGGTATGACAGAGGTGCAAGCATAAGAAAGAACTGCTGAAAAAGACAAGGATGAATCGAAAATATTCTTTTGAGTGAAGAAGTCCAACACAGAAGTATGTTTACTAACTGATTCCATTTAAATGATGTTCTAGAATGAATAAGGCCAATCTATAATGCTAGAAATCAGATCTGTTATGGACTGGAAAGGAAACATGGGCGCATTCAGAGGTGAAGGGAATGTTCCATGTCTTGATTTTGTTAAGTCACATGCGTTGTTGTTATTTAGTCGTTAAGTCAAGTCTAACTCTTGCAGTCCCACAGTTACACATGTGTTAAAACTCATGGAGGTGTATAGGAGTTGTATGTTTTACTCTTTGTGAAAGACATCTCAGTAAAATTAGATAACTCTAAAAAGTGTGTTTAGAAATATTCACTCCAGCAGGCAATACCGTTAAGCAAAAATCAAGTTGTCTCTTGGCTTTCATTGAAGGGTCTGTTTTGAATATTTGCTTTCTGGGCCTAATATTAATATCATTGCCCACATAGCCTCTGACGTATTATTTTAGTTTTATACTTTATCCACCAGGAGAGTCTAAACATATAAATATATAATTCACAATAACACAGTTAGGTTTCTAGGAGTATGCTGGTAAATTAACAGCTGGCATTTTGGGGGGAAAAATCTCCATGAAGACATTCCCACATGGCCAACTTCTGCCTGCCAAATGATATCACAAAAGAAGCAAAATTAGGAAGAGATAGTCAATATCAGCTGTGGTGCTGGGTTCATTACACCACCTCCTTTATACATACATGCAGTATCTACCTGTTTAAAGAATGCTTTTCATAGCACATAGTAAGATCTGAAACTTAAGATTCAGTTCAGTTCCGTCTCTCAGTCGTATCCGACTCTTTGCAACCCCATGAACTGCAGCACGCCAGGCCTCCATGTTCATCACAGTCTCTCGGAGTTCATTCAGACTCACGTCCATTGAGTGCATAATGCCATCCAGCCATCTCATCCTCAGTCATCCACTTCTCCTCCAGCCCCCAATCCCGCCCAGCATCAGAGTCTTTTCCAAAGAGTCAACTCTTCTCATGAGGTGGCCAAAGTACTGGGATTTCAGCTTTAGGATCACCCCTTCCAAAGAAATCCCAGGGTTGATCTCCTTCAGAATGGACTGGCTGGATCTCCTTGCAGTCCAAGGGACTCTCAAGAGTCTTCTCCAATACCACAGTTCAAAAGCATCAGTTCTTGGGCCCTCAGCCTTCTTCACAGTCCAACTCTCACATCTATACATGACCAATGGAAAAACCATAGCCTTGACTAGACAGACCTTAGTTGGTAAAGTAATGTCTCTGCTTTTGAATATACTATCTAGGTTGGTCATAAAATTTCTTCCAAGGAGTAAGTGTCTTCTAATTTCATGGCTGCAGTCACCATCTGCAGTGATTTTGGAACCCCAAAAAATAAAGTCTGACACTGTTTCCACTGTTTGCCCATCTATTTTCCATGAAGTGATGGGACCGGATGCCATGATCTTCGTTTTCTGAATGTTGAGCTTTAAACCAACATTTTCACTTTCCTCTTTCACTTTCATCAAGAGGCTTTTTAGTTCCTCTTCACTTTCTGCCATAAGGGTGGTGTCATCTGCATATCTGAGGTTATGGATATTTCTCCCGGTAATCTTGATTCCAGCCTGTGTTCTCTCCTCTTTCACTTTCATCAAGAGGCTTTTTAGTTCCTCTTCACTTTCTGCCATAAGGGTGGTGTCATCTGCATATCTGAGGTTATTGATATTTCTCCCGGCAATCTTGATTCCAGCCTGTGTTTCTTCCAGTCCAGCGTTTCTCATGATGTACTCTGCATAGAAGTTAAATAAGCTGGGTGAAAATATACAGCCTTGACATATACCTTTTCCTATTTGGAACCATTTTAACTAAAGTCTAACCAGCCACACATGCCCGAGGGCCACAGCTTTAGGGTAACCTTTGTTTCTGCATTTCAGCAAAGGAGAGAGCAGAGAGTAAATGGAGATACAGCACAGCAGCCAGTTCAGGCCCCTGCTCACCACGTCCAGATGAGAGTTCAGCTTCAGTTAGTTTATTGTCAAGACAGTGGAACCAGAGCGATTTGGAAGTCAGTCTGGCCTTGCCACTTAACAGCTGCTGTGGCTTGGGGCAAGTAAAGTCATCTCTCTGAGCCTCAGTTTCTTCATCTGTAAATTGGGGATAATAATACTGTCCTTGAGACTCTGGAGTGCAGTGCCACCTGAGGGCGACGTCTGCAGACAGTAAGAGCATCCCCTGCAGGCAACGAGGACAGACATCTAGTTCTGAGCTAGTCTTCCTGCTCAGTGTCACCACAGAGTCTCCGAGGAGTCAAGGGGCTGTGTCAGCTTTATTCTCTGGAGGTCAAATCAAAGGGCAGACCAAGGGGCTCTTGGGGCAGGGCGGACAAGGTGGGTACGGATTGTCTTCATCCCCACTGTGCTCTCTGGACTGTTAGCTCCTGCAGGATCTCTGTCTGCTTCCCTCCTCCCATTCTGGTCCAGCAGTCTGGTGCCTCTGCCTGGGTTATGTTAACCATCTTTTACTAGGGATTTTTGGGTCACCCTGAGGGGACACCTCCCTCCCCTTCCCCTCACCGCCCGCCCTCCCCACCGGCCTCAGTCACTGCATCCTGAGTCCCGAGTGCTTGGGGGCCCCAACACGCATGTGAGATGCTGGGGATTTCCTTTAAAGCTGCCCTACCCGGAAATCTAGAAAGCTTGTTTAACGTGCAGATTCTGACTCAGGAGGTCTGGGGGCCCCCCACGACCTGAGAGCCTGCATGTCTTGTCATCTAGGGCGTTTCCTCAGCCTGGAGTTTTCAGGGCTCGGAGGGTGAGAACAGCTGCTATGACGTTGAGAATCCAGGATCTGTAGCAGAGAGGCCTTCCTGCCTTGCAGCGGGACAGGGAGAGGCCTCTCTGCCTTCCTTAGGGAGACGGCCCCTGAGAGGGTTCCAAACGGAAGTTCTGACTGGTCGGCGGGGCATTGTGGTAAGTGCAGGATGAGTGTGGGCTGGAGGGAGGTTCTGGTCAGAGAACTAAACACCCAGACCGCAGGTGATGGGCCTGTGCTGCCTGAGGTTTGCAGGACTTTTTTTCCCTTTTAATTGTACCGTAACTTCAGGCTTACAGAAAAATCCCAAGAATAGAACAAAGAACTTGTTTTTTACTCTTCATCCACGTTCTACGTGTGTGTGTGTTTCTGAATTATACGAGAACTGGTTGCAGCTAGGACATTCTTTACCTCCCAAAGCTTTGGTGGTATAATTCCAAAAAATACAAAGGACATTCTCCCCTAGAATCACAGGGTGGTTACCTGACTCAGGAACTTCAGTCAACCCAGTGACGTCACCTCAGGCCTCATTCGGATTCAAATTTCACCAACTATCCCAATATTATCCTTTTAAACAAAATGATGTTTAGGATCACAAGTTGCCTCTGGTGGTTCTCTCCCTCCTAAGCCGCTCCTCAGGCTTTCCCAACACTGACGTCTTTGAAGAGAAAGAGCCGGTCATGTTACAGACGCTCTCTTGGTTTAGCTCTGTCTGATGTTTCGTCAGATTAGACTCAAGTCATGCATTCTTGGCCAGAATTTTAGGGAAGGGATGCTGCTTTCTGCTCAGTGCATCGTACTGAGAGAATGTGAGGGCAGTTTCTTGGTTTGGGAGATTGTAAAGCAAATTTGGGTTGTAAACACTCCCAGTGAGAAGGAAAATTAAGACCCAAGTAGTGGGATGGGATGAATTGAGAGAATGAGATTGACATATATACACTATTGATATTATGCATAAATAGATAACTAATGAGAACCTGCTCTGGAGCACAGGTAGTTTTAGTCACTCAGTCGTGTTAGTCACTCAGTCGTGTTTGACTCTCAAATGTGAGGGCAGTTTCTTGGTTTGGGAGATTGTAAAGCAAATTTGGGTTGTAAACACTCCCAGTGAGAAGGAAAATTAAGACCCAAGTAGTGGGATGGGATGAATTGAGAGAATGAGATTGACATATATACACTATTGATATTATGCATAAATAGATAACTAATGAGAACCTACTCTGGAGCACAGGTAGTTTTAGTCACTCAGTCGTGTTTAGTCACTCAGTCGTGTTTGACTCTCTTGTGACCCCATGGACTGTAGCCCACCAGGCTTCTCTGTCCATGGGATTTTCCAGGCAAGAACACTGGAGTGGGTTGCCCTTGCCTTCTTCAGGGAACTTCCCAACACAGGGATCGAACCTGAGTCTCCTGCATTGGCAGGTGGATTCTTTATGGCGTCCTAAATGGGAAGAAATTCTTAAAAAGATGGGATATGTGTATACATATGGCTGATTCACTTTGCTGTACAGCAGAAACCAACACAACATTGTAAAGCAGCAATACTCCAATAAAAATTAATTTTAAAAAGAGAAGCAAGAAATCAAAAGGACGCATACAGGGAAGCTGATGTGGTTTGTTCAAGCATCTGCGATTAACTCAGATTTTTGAAGGATGGAGGTGAGGTCCAAAGCGGAGGACTCAAGTCAGAGAGGCAGGAGATAGAATAATGAAAAGCTGACGTCCAGAATGAGCTGAGGCTACAAAAAATGCTGGAGGAAACCACGTGGGCTTTGAAATTGCTTGCTTAAAAAAACATAAATTTGCTTTTCGGTCAATAAAAAAATAGAATGTGCCTATTGTGGAAAATCCTGAAAGCATAAAGAAGAAGATAGCTACTCCCTGAGTCCTAAAACCAGCTGGAACCGCTGAAAATATTTTGGCTCCTTTTCTCCCACTTCCAGAAGAGGCTTTGAAAGCCCTCTTTGGAACAAGAATCAAGATAAAGAAGAGCCAAGTCTTGTCTGCCCCCCAAAATAAGGAAATTCTGTCACATGCTGCAACATGAGATACACCTTGAGGACTTTATGCTCAATGAAAGAAGCCAGTCACACAAGTACTCCACCTGGTGTCATGCTGGTGGGGGCTGGTGAGAGGGCTGCCTGTGCGTCCACATCCCTCAGCGGGGTGTCTGTGAGCTGGGAGGAGGAAACCGAGTCTGGGGAGGCTGGGTGCAGGTTTGGGACCCAGAGCCACTGCCTCGTTCTTTGCAAAACTCAGAGGCTCATTCCAAAAGTTTGGGCCTAGACAAATACATCACTGACTTGTAAAAACAAAAGGGGGGAGGCAGGGTCTGTGATGGGGGCAGGTCCCAGCTTGAGATTAAGCTCTGCACGCTTAAATTCAGGCTGGAGAGGCTTGGGGTGGGGGGCAGGCAGGGAGCTTATGTCACCCAAAACAGCCTTCACAACCATCTGACTAGGTGGCTATTTCTATTTTTTTTCAGGTGGGTCCTTCTCATTTTTGTTTTACAGACAAGGAAACCAAAACTCAAACGTAGGTGATGTGTGAGACTCTATAAGCTCCCTACCCAGGTCCTTGGTCATTCAGAGGTCACCCCAAGAATCACATATGGCTGATGACTTCCTGTATTTCTGCATAGGGGTGTCCTCTGATCCTCTGAGGGTTGAGCAAGTTTATGCCCTCAACCAGAAATTGATGGTAAATACCCCAATTTGTTTGCTTCTTGCTGAGACAATTTCTTTTATTATGATAAAAGCACACATACCATCTTAGCCATTTTTGACTTTGCAGTGTTACTGGTAGGCACTTTGTTATGCAACAGATTTCTAAAACTTTTCGTCTTGCAAAACTGAAACCACGTGCCGATTGAATAGCTCCTCGTTCCCCTCCCCCAGCCCCTGATAACCACCATTCTACTTTCTGTTTCTGTGAATTTGACTACTTTAGATACTGCGCTTAAGCAGAATCATGCAGCATTTGTCCTTGTGTGACTGGCTTCTTTAATTGAGCATGAAGTCCTCAAGGTGTATCTATGTTGCAGTATGTGATGGAATTTCCTTATTTTTTAGGCTGGAAAATATTCCACCATATGTATATATCACATCTTGCTTATCCATTCATCCACCGATGGACACCAGGGTCACTTCCACCTCTTGGCTGTGGTGAATAATACTGCTGTGAACATGTGTATGCAAATACCCCTTCGAGATCCTGCTTTCAGTTATTTTGGATGCATACTGAGAAGTGGGATTGCTGGGTCATATGGCAATTTTAGGTTTCTGAGGAACCGTCATAGCATTTCCCACAGAGGCTGCACCTTCTTATTGAGGAGATAATTGTGGGTCCCGGAGGGGCTGGTCACCATGGTAACCTGGTCACAAATGCTCTCCTTCTGTTGGCTGTCTTCTCTTCCTTTCTCACCTCCACACTCTCCTACCTGTGTTTCCTGGAGTCCAGGTAAACTACAGGCACCAGGTCTTTATTGCAGAATCTGCTTCTGGCCGGACCCTCAACTAAGGCCTGTCGCTGGCCTGAGACTACGCAGTTAGTAAGTGGCTCATCTGAATATCTAATGCTGTATAATAAGCCATCCCAAGACTCAGCTGCTTCAGTTCAGTTTAGTTGCTCAGTCGTGTCCAACTCTGTGACACCACGAACTGCAGCATGCCAGGCCTCCCTGTCCATCACCAACTCCTGGAGTTCACTCAAACTCACGTCCATCAAGTCATTCAGCCATCTTATCCTCTGTCGTCCCCTCCTCCTCCTGCCCCCAATCCCTCCCAGCATCAGAGTCTTTTCCAATGAGCCAACTCTTCACATGAGGTAGCCAAAGTATTGGAGTTTCAGCTTTAGCATCATTCCTTCCAAAGAACACCCAGGACTGATCTCCTTTAGAATGGACTGGTTGGATCTCCTTGCAGTCCAAGACAACCATTTATTGTCATTTGTGGTCCTGCCCATTGTCTGGGCTCGCTGGGTGGTCTTCATTTGAGGTCTACTGTGGCTGCAGACAGATGCTGATGGGGCTGGAGGCATCCGAAGGCTCCACAGGGCTGGCCATCTGGAAGCTGTCAGCCACCACAGCCACAAGTGGTCTCTATGTGGTGGGCTTGCTCACAGCCCAGTAGCTGGCTTCAGAGAGAAGCATCCCAAGAAGGAATATTCCAAGAGACAGGAACAGGAAACTGCCAGCCCAGTGGGAGAGGTCCAGTGTCTTTCCCACTACGTTTCTCTATGGGAGAAAACACAGTATAGGCTAATCCAGATGAAAGCGAGTGGAGAGATGGACTCCACCTCTTGATGGGCTCAGGAAGAGCACTGGGGCGGGAGAGATTTTGGTGTCCATCTTTGGAAAGTACAGCTGGCCACAGTGATGGGGCCAGGGTTCAGACCCAGGGAGTCCACACTGAGAAATCATGACCTCAACCTCTAGCCTGCCTCTATCTAAGAGGTGCATTCTAGGGAGTCCTGATGCTTCCAGGGGGCTGGAGAACCAGCAATAATGGCAAACTTGAGAAATGCTCTTTTGATTTATTATGACTCCAATTTTATGTTCAGAGGGATGTGGTCTGGGGAAGTAGAGTTCTCCAGTGGATTGACAAAAGTAGAGACAGTGGTAATCTTGAGGTTAACTTTAGGAAAATGATATACAGCAGAGCGTGATGAAGCTTATTTGTAAGCATCAGGAAGGAGTGGAGTGACTGTGAGGTGGGAAAACTTGGTGGGAGTGAGCTGAATAATCCTCCCACCCCATTGAGAAATCAGACCTTAATCCCTGGACATATTAATGTTATAGGGAAAAGGGATCTTGGCAGATGTAACAAAGATCTTTTTATTTTTAAAAAATTATTGAAATATGTATTTTTATATAAAAATATTATATGCTTTCATTTCTGTAATTATCTCCTCATCTGCTATGACAAGGATCTTGAGACATTACCTTGGATTATCTGGCTGAACCCTAAATGCCATCATGTGTGTCCTTA
Source organism: Madoqua kirkii (assembly GCA_006408675.1). Taxonomy (NCBI): domain Eukaryota; kingdom Metazoa; phylum Chordata; class Mammalia; order Artiodactyla; family Bovidae; genus Madoqua; species Madoqua kirkii. Next base: position 7,436 of record SJYC01089549.1, on the reverse strand, counting down.
TAAGAGACAGGCAGAGGGAGACCTACACACGGAGAGGAGAGAGTGAATTGACGGCAGAGCAGAGAAAGACTGAAGATGCTGGAGTGATGCAGCCACAGCCCAGGAAGTCCAGTGGGCACTGAAGCTGGAAGAGATGAGGAACCAGTTCCATCCCCAGAGCCCTCAGAGGGAGAAGAACCCTGCTCATACCTTGGTTTGCATCCAGTGATACAGATTTCAGATTTCTGACCTCTGGAACCTTGAGAGAATCTATTTCTGTTGTTTTAAGCCCCCAGCATTGTGGCACTTTGTTACAGAGGCTACAGAAACTAAAACACAAGCTAAGATCACTTTGTTTGCAGACAGGCTGGTGAGTAGCATCAATGAGCTGTGTCCAGTCAGCATTCAGATAATGGATTGGCAAACTCACTTCCCTGGTGGCTCAGAGAGTAAAGAATTTGGCTGCAATGTGCGAGACCCGGGTTTGATCCTTGAGTCGGAAAGATCCCCTGGAGAAGGCAATGGCAACCCACTCCAGTGTTCTTGCCTGGAGAATACCATGGACAGAGAAGCCTAGTTGGCTACAGTCCGTGGGGTTGTAAAGAGTCAGACACGACTGAGAGACTCACATAAACTCATGATAATGAGAGTATTTCTGGGGGGTTTATGGCAGGTTGCACAGCTCTCTGCAACGTGTTTGTCATGAAGGGGTCTCTGGCCCCAGGCAGTGGTGGGGTCTGCAAAGAAGGGCCAGAGGGCTCTGCAGTTAGCTCTGCCCAGGTCACTGTTTCAATCAATGTTACAGACGCAGATGGTGAGAGACTCCAGCACCGGATATGAAGGCGATACAACGTTGGAGGTAAGAGTGAAAGTGGTCCCCAAGCTGAGATGAGTTAGTTCAATAGCTTATCACTTTATGGCGGTTTTGTTGTTGTTTTTTTTTTTTTGCTACACTGCACAGCATGTGGGATCTTATTTCCCCCATGAGGGATTGAACCAATGCCCCTAGCATTGGAAGCTCAGAATCTTAACCACTGGACCCCAGAGAAGTCCCTCAATAGCTTGGAACTTTAGAATAAAGCTAAGATGAAACAGATGAGAGAGAAGGTTAGATTTTCAAAAGAACCCATTGCCAAGCACAGAATGGGTTGAGGAGTTCTGGCCAGGCAGCAGTTGTTTCTTTGGAAAGGAGCTCAGGGCTCTAATTGTCAAGAGTATAGGTTTTTTTTTTGTTTGTTTGTTTGTTTTCCAGAAGAACAGGATTTGGGACACTTTGTGGGAGGGCAGTGTCCAGTTCTTGGGGGGCTTAGGGGGAGGTCCTAGGCTCTGACAGCTGGTTGGAACGTCTGGGGTAACCCTTACATTTTTACCACTTCTTTCCTTTTTTTACAATGAGGGGCAGGAAGCAAGGAATCAGGAAACAAGTGTGCTGGGTCATTGACCCTGTCCATCTTCTCCCTTTCACCACTCTGCATCGTGCCCCTCCCCCATTCAAACTTTACCACCTAGAGCATGAAGCTACATAACACCATGTAATGTGTAATAAAATATAGTCGCCTAAGGAACGTCTGGGGTAACCCTTATATTTTTACCACTTCTTTCCTTTTTTTACAATGAGGGGCAGGAAGCAAGGAATCAGGAAACAAGTGTGCTGGGTCATTGACCCTGTCCATCTTCTCCCTTTCACCACTCTGCATCGTGCCCCTCCCCCATTCAAACTTTACCACCTAGAGCATGAAGCTACATAACACCATGTAGTGTGTAATAAAATATAGTCGCCTAAAGCAACAAGAGTCGTTCACTGTCTCACCAGTTCTGTGGGTCTGGAATTTAAGAGCAGCTTAGCCATGTGGCCCTGGCTCAGGGTCTCCTGTGAGGTTGTCATCAAGGTGCAAAGTCTACACTCATCTGAAAGTTGGAAGACTGGCTTCTAAGACGGTTCACTCACATCGATGAAGTGCTCATGCGGGCCGTTGGCAGGAGGCCTCAGATCTTTACCCCACAGACTCTCCACAGGGCTGCTTGGGGGTCCTCAGCATGTGGCAGCTGACTCTCCCCAGAGCCACGATCCTGGGGAGAGCAGGTGGAACCCACAAGGTCTATCATGACCTAGCCACATCCTGCCATTTCTGAAACTGACCACACAGGTCATCTCTATGAAACGTGGTGGGGGACCCATTGCCAGGAAGAGGTGGGGTCCATTTGAAAGTCTGGTTACCAGGGGAGCAGCAGGACAGGATGCCATGTGGCTGGAAGGTTATCAGGAGCTGGAAGGTGTGATGAATCCTTCCCCACTCAGGTTGGCCTAGTTCCAGCCCAGCTCCAGGATGGAGATCTCTGCTTCCCCGTCAGCCAGTGGTGCTTCTGCACGGCCAGGAGGGATTGACGGCTTCCTTGGAGCCCTGCCAGGACACGGTCCACAGAGCAGGACTTCGGCTGAGGGTGGTGCGTGGTGAAGACAAGAACCATGGAGCTGCTGGCAGGAGACAAAGGCTTCCATTGAGGGGATGTGACAAAGGGAGCCAGCCAGTCCACAGCCACCACTGCTGTCAGGAAACAACAGGCATTTCAAGAAGGCACCGGAGGTGCAGCTGAGCAGTCAGTGACCTATCACCGTGGCCCACGTGCCCTCCCCACTCTGCCATCTCAGAGGCTGTGACAAGTTCCCTGGGATTTGCCCCAAAAGGTCAGTTGTTCAAAAGGGCTCTTTAAATCTGCACTGTCTTCTGGGCTTCCTGCATGTTGTCCTGCCCAGTTCAGGGTGGTGCTTCTCTGTCGTCTTCTGTCTGTGAAACACAGTTACCCACGCGTGTTAGGTGAGAAGAGACAGGGAACCAGGAGAGGGTTTGCGTGAGGCTGTTTGGAACGGCTGTGCCAGCACGTGGAGGTTCTGTCTGTGTCTGGGACTTCTAGCTGAGGTCAGGTCCAACAGGGAGCTGGTGGACATGCTGTGCTAGGAGCAGTGGCAGGGGACCTGGACTCAGCCACAGGTCTGCTGGCCAGGGTGCTGTGGGCAGCTTGGGCCTTGGCACTGAGCAGAGCCACCAGCTGGATGTGGGTCTGTCCCTGTAGGTGTCAGGCGACACAACGTTACAGATGAAGCACCACTTGGCAATGATGTCTCCTAAGCGCTGAGAGCACAGGAGGAAATTCCATCACAAGGACTTTTCCCGGGAAATGTTCACTGGCTGCCTGGTCACCCAAGGCAGGGGCTCACGTGGCTGGCCTGAGTGTCCCTGATGGAGCATCAAGAGGGAACATCTGTGGGAAAGATTGTGCTGTGCTTGGTCGCTCAGTTGTGTCTGATTCTTTGTGATCCCATGGACAGAGGAGCCTGTGGCCTGCCAGGCTCCTCTGTCCATGGGATTCTCCAGGCTAGAATACTGGAGTGGGTTGTCATGCCCTCCTCCAGGGGATCTTCCCAACCCAGGAATCAAACCCAGGTCTCCAGCACTGGAGACAGATTCTTACTGACTGATCCACAATGGAAGCCCAAGAATATTGGAGAAGGTAGCTGTTCCCTTCTCCAGGGGATCTTCCCAACCCAGGGATGGAACCCAGGTCTCCCGAATTGCAGGCAGATTCTTTACTGTCTGAGCCACCAGGGAAGATTGTGCTGGTCAGGCTTAAAGATGACAGATCAAAGTGGAAAGCTGCCCGAAATATTCTCGCAAACTGTTGGGGACGACAGACTGGTGTTTCAATCAGCATTCAGCTGCTAAGGAATGGGGTGAGCTTTGCATATCAACTTGCGCCTCCATGGGATGGCTGGCTGGCTTCCTGGCCTTCCAGCATCTGCCTCCTTTTTCCTCAGTCTCTAATTTTCTTCTGGGAAAACCGTTTGCCCTCTCCCCACTCAGATGCCATCAAACACCGCTGAAGGGGACCTTTTCCAGAAGTGAGCGTCACTCAAAGCCCACCCATGAGTGCATCCTGATTTGGTTTACCTGGATGTTGGGAGTGCTGAGTCAGCTGAATTGTCCATGAATGGAACTAAAGTTTACTTGCAGGGGATAAGTTTGTTATTTTCAAGATAACTAGTTAGCAATGTTTGTAAAATCAAAAAAGCATTTAGTTGTGCAAATAACTACTCCCTTTTCACTAAATTCATCATTTCTAATTGCATTACACACTTTCAAATCTGTTGTGAGCATGTATCTCCCACTGCTCCTCCTCTCTGCTTGTGCCCCGCCCAGGCCCCTACCCCCTGGTCCCTGTCTACTCTGACCTGTGTCCCAGGATGCTGGACATTTAAGCCAAGGAGCAGTGGCAGGGGACCTGGACTCAGCCACAGGTCTGCTGGCCAGGGTGCTGTGGGCAGCTTGGGCCTTGGCACTGAGCAGAGCCACCAGCTGGATGTGGGTCTGTCCCTGTAGGTGTCAGGCGACACAACGTTACAGATGAAGCACCACTTGGCAATGATGTCTCCTAAGCACTGAGAGCACAGGAGGAAATTCCATCACAAGGACTTTTCCCGGGAAATGTTCACTGGCTGCCTGGTCACCCAAGGCAGGGGCTCACGTGGCTGGCCTGAGTGTCCCTGATGGAGCATCAAGAGGGAACATCTGTGGGAAAGATTGTGCTGTGCTTGGTCGCTCAGTTGTGTCTGATTCTTTGTGATCCCATGGACAGAGGAGCCTGTGGCCTGCCAGGCTCCTCTGTCCATGGGATTCTCCAGGCTAGAATACTGGAGTGGGTTGTCATGCCCTCCTCCAGGGGATCTTCCCAACCCAGGAATCAAACCCAGGTCTCCAGCACTGGAGACAGATTCTTACTGACTGATCCACAATGGAAGCCCAAGAATATTGGAGAAGGTAGCTGTTCCCTTCTCCAGGGGATCTTCCCAACCCAGGGATGGAACCCAGGTCTCCCGAATTGCAGGCAGATTCTTTACTGTCTGAGCCACCAGGGAAGATTGTGCTGGTCAGGCTTAAAGATGACAGATCAAAGTGGAAGGCTGCCCGAAATATTCTCGCAAACTGTTGGGGACGACAGACTGGTGTTTCAATCAGCATTCAGCTGCTAAGGAATGGGGTGAGCTTTGCATATCAACTTGCGCCTCCATGGGATGGCTGGCTGGCTTCCTGGCCTTCCAGCATCTGCCTCCTTTTTCCTCAGTCTCTAATTTTCTTCTGGGAAAACCGTTTGCCCTCTCCCCACTCAGATGCCATCAAACACCGCTGAAGGGGACCTTTTCCAGAAGTGAGCGTCACTCAAAGCCCACCCATGAGTGCATCCTGATTTGGTTTACCTGGATGTTGGGAGTGCTGAGTCAGCTGAATTGTCCATGAATGGAACTAAAGTTTACTTGCAGGGGATAAGTTTGTTATTTTCAAGATAACTAGTTAGCAATGTTTGTAAAATCAAAAAAGCATTTAGTTGTGCAAATAACTACTCCCTTTTCACTAAATTCATCATTTCTAATTGCATTACACACTTTCAAATCTGTTGTGAGCATGTATCTCCCACTGCTCCTCCTCTCTGCTTGTGCCCCGCCCAGGCCCCTACCCCCTGGTCCCTGTCTACTCTGACCTGTGTCCCAGGATGCTGGACATTTAAGCCAGGACATCCTGTTTTCAGCAGGGTCCATCCAGGGGGGTGGTACGTGCAGGGTAGGAGAAACGCAAGGTCTGGATATTGACCCCCCCACTCCCCCAGCTCTTTCCTTTCTGGGTCTACACAGATCAGGGACCTTCCTCCCGTAAGGTCCCCTGCTTCTGCCCAGGACCTCATGTGGGCCATTCTCTCTGGATCATCTGGGAAGGGCCTCCGATATTGCTCACCCCAGGATTCTGCCTAACCTGGCACTGAATCCTCCTGCACTTTTGTCAACAGTCTGCTTATTAAACTCCCCTCAAATTGCCCCATTTGAGTGCCCCCTGCGCCCCCAGGGACTGTGCCTGACGCGATATTTGAAACTGTATTTTGTGCAATACTTGAAAAAGTTCTGGGTGTCCTTTTCCTCTTTTGAAAACCTTAGGAATTGTGCGTGCTCCATCGAATGGCTGTTGTCTGAACTTAAAGAGCAGAGGTGGCCTGGCTGGGAGGAGACAAGAGTAGCTTTGTGTTTTCTTCAGTGTAAGGCTCAACCGTGTTTTAAAGTCGTGGCTGCTGGGGAACATGGACCAAATGGGATGATGTTGTGCCCCAGGGGTCTGTCCCCAGAGAGAACGTCAGGGCAGGACTGGAGGACAGGGTGGCGTGCTTGCACCGCACCGTCTCATGAGCTCCAGGAGGGAGCCAGGACAAGGGCTGGGGATGGAGCAAGGCAGTCAGGATGGAGAGGAAGGCAGCGTCTGCTTCTGAAGGGACCCTGAGACTTCCCTGACTGCCTAATTGTTAGGACTCCACAGGCTCAATGCTGAGGGTGCTAGGTTCAATCTCTGGTCAAGGAACTAAAATCTCACAAGCTGTGTGGCCAAAAAAAAAAAAAAAAAGATTCTGAGAGAGGACTCTAAAAGGACTTATGCTTCAGACACTGGTGACAGTTACTGCAAAATCACCCTGGGGTTAGGATGTAAAGGTGAAGATGTAAAAGTCAAGGGAGTAAAGGCTGGTAGGACACCCAGAAGATGTGGGGCCCTGTGGCTGCAGAGCAGAAGAACATACAGCAAGGTGGGCGAGGCGCCTGGTGATCAGTGAACAGAAGCAGGTTCCCCCTACACATGTGAGAGGTGACAGTTACTGCAAAATCACCCTGGGGTTAGGATGTAAAGGTGAAGATGTAAAAGTCAAGGGAGTAAAGGCTGGTAGGACACCCAGAAGATGTGGGGCCCTGTGGCTGCAGAGCAGAAGAACATACAGCAAGGTGGGCGAGGCGCCTGGTGATCAGTGAACAGAAGCAGGTTCCCCCTACACATGTGAGTCGTTTTTGTGCAATAATGTCTGTATTTGTTGAGAGCGAAAGGCCTGCTGAGCTGGAGGGGAAGCTTACCTGGGTGTATGTGAGATGCAGCAGAGAAGGGAGAAGGACAGAAAGACAAAAGGAACCAGTCATAGATCCTGGCTCTCGTTCTTCCGTCACGCAAGGGCCCCAGTGCCTTCTGAGAATTTTCTCTTCCTCAAGTGGGTCTGAAGAAGAGTCTGTCATTTGTCGTTTTGAGATCATCGAGATGTTAGCATTGCCATCATCACACCCATTTTCCAGACATGGAAACAAAGGCTGGAGTGGGATGCCCTCCTGGCCTCCACTCTGTCAGGACAACAACAGACCAGCAGCAACTCAGTGGGGATCACGAAGGACATTTTCCCAATGGAGAGGCTGTTCACAGCCGGGGTGGAGAAAGTGGAGAGAACCACAAGGGCTGATGAGGTGTCCACTAGCAACGCTGGCTAGCAGGGCTCAGGGAGAGGGGCTCTAGTAGCTGGTTAGCTGGGGGACAGGGGTGGATCAATGCCCTGAGCCCTCCCTGCATCTCCTTCCAGTCTCCCCTGTATCCACCAGGAAGAGGGGGACC
>SJYC01089548.1:0-22192 GCA_006408675.1 Madoqua kirkii | reverse complement strand
AGAAATATCAATAACCTAGATATATAAATGATACCACCCTTATGGCAGAAAGTGAAGAAGAAATAAAGTCTCTTGATGAAAGTAAAAGAAGAGAGTGAAAAAGTTGGCTTAAAGCTCAACATTCAGAAAACTAAGATCATAGCATCGGGTCCCATCATTTCATGGCAAATAGATGGGGAAATAGTGGCTGACTTTATTTTTCTGGGCTCCAAAATCACTGCGGATGGTGATTGCAACCATGAAATTAAAAGACACTTGTTCCTTAGAAGGAAAGTTATGACCAACCTAGATAGCATATTCAAAAATAGAGACATTACTTTGCCAAAAAAGGTCCATCTAGTCAAGGCTATGGTTTTTCCAGTAGTCATGTATGAATGTGAGAGTTGGAGTATAAAGAAAGCTGAGTGCTGAAGATTTGATGCTTTTGAGCTGTGGTGTTGGAGAAGACTCTTGAGAGTCCCTTGAACTGCAAGGCGATCCAACCAGTCCATCCTGAAGGAGATCAATCCTGGGTGTTCATTTGAGGGACTGATGTTGAAGCTGAAACTCCAGTACTTTGGCCACCTGATGGGGAGAGCCGACTCATTTGAAAAGACCCTGATGCTGGGAAAGATTGAGGGCAGGAGAAGGGGACGACAAAGGATGAGATGGTTGACACAATGGACATGGGTTTGGGTGGTCTCCAGGAGTTGGTGATGGACAGGGAGGCCTGGGGTACTGCAGTTCATGCAGTCACAAAGAGTTGGACAGGACTGAGCAACTGAACTGAACTGAACTGAACTGGTCTGGACCACACTGCCTCCTGGTTCCCTCTGCCTCCAAGGCCACCCACACTGCAGGATTTCTTGATGCCCTCTGCACCTTCCCCCTAATTCTGCCTTCAGTCCATCCACTGCAGCCCAGCCTTGGCTTCCGCTCCCTACCTCCTTGCAGTATTTAGCACAGTTTGCCCATGCCTTCTAGAAACACACTTCTCTGTTGCGTCTACTGCCCCAGTAGACTTTGCTTCCACCTCCCTGGCCACTCTGACTCCGTTTCCTTGGCTGCCTCTCTCTCTCTGGATGACCTGCAAATATTGAGAGTCTTCAAGGTCAAGTTCAGGAACCACTGTCTCTGCCCTCTCATGCTCCAGGTGGTCATGTCCAGAACTATTGCTTTAAATTCCATCCACATGCTGATAGGCCCCTAGTAGGTCCCTTCTTAAGCCCCAAACTTGTACAACCTCCACATGGGGCTCAAATAAACACCTTCAACTTAACAGCCAGAAACAGAGCCCCTGGTTCCCCTCACTAATCTGACCCTGCTCCTTTGCTTTTGCTCACTCAGTGGTCCCACTAACCATACAATTGCTGTAAGCCTGGAGCCTGGAGGATCCCGATTTCTCTGGCTCTTGCATCCAGTTCACGGCAATCCCCCAGAGCCTATCTCCTCATCAAATCCTAAATCTGTCCCTGTCTCTTCGTTCCCCACCCCAGCAGCCATAGTCCATGGAACACCTTATACTACACCTTATTTCTGATTCATCTGAAATTCAAATGTAAATAGCATCTTGCATTTTTTATTCAATAAGTCTGGCTGCTCTGCCTACCAGGTGCCAAAGCTGGCCAGGGCCTCCTACTTGGTCTGACCTCACCTTGCCAAGATGCTCCCTGTGCCTGCTCCTCGGCCTGCCTGGGCTCCGAATGAACCAGGAGAGGCCTCTGCCTTCCCAGCCTGCAGCATTGGTTGGGGGAGAGGAGTCAAATCCCCCATCCCCAACCTCCTGAGATGTCTGCATGGCTCAGACAGAGCCAGGCTTCCGTTTTCTCATTCCAAGTGGCCTCCTGCTCATCACTCTTGCCCCACGGTTCTGATTTGAAGGATGGAGGGGACTGATATTTGTGAGGGTCCAGCAGAGGGCCTGGCTCACCCAGTGCCCAATAAATGATGGCACCCCCTCATCCTCCTCGTGCCTGTGTGGACACTGCAAAGATAGGAAGATGAGGAAAGGATTTCTTGGTGGGAATGGCCCTTGCTCTCTCCAACAGCTTTGTTTTAAATCACTACATTTAAACCATGTGTCGTGGTGAGGAGCCCTGTTTCAGGAAATTCTAGGAGTCACAGGGACAAAATCTGGTCTTGCAGCTGGCAGAGAAACATGGGGGTGTGGACACTTGTGTGCAGGCTTGCCACGCCCACACAGGACAAAGTCCAGACACTGCGCCAGGCCTGTGGCCAGCCAGCCTGGCTTATCTGTCCAGCCTCTCTCCTCCCTCTCATCTCTGGTCTTCTGGTAAACTCCCGGAAGCTGAGTGAACTGGCTCTTTAGGATCTGAGAGAATACCATTTTACTAAAAGCCTGCTCTTGGGGAAGATGTTGCTTACTCTCTGGGCCTCTACTTTTCCATCAGCTGAATGGGGCTAAGGAACGCAGCCCATCTCCTCAGCTGAGCAAATAAGACCTACTGATGATGCTCTCTGCCCATGTGAGCAGTCCTCCTTGGAGACCAGCTCCCTGACAGGGAGGTTTCCAGCTGCTCCCTGGGCCTTGGAGCTGGCTCCTCTCCTGTTTCTGTGGCTCTATGTGCTTCCCTGTTGCCTTCAGCAGTGTGTTGCTAGGTGCCTCTGGACTCTGAGAGCTCCTTGATCTCAAGGAGCTGCGGTTTCCCCTGGCGGTGCCTGGCACACAGATGGTGCTTGATAAGGGCTTGATAAACAAGCACAGACCATGGAATTCCAGTGCCTTTGTGGTATCTAGAAGACAGAGAGGGGCCCCTCCACCTCCCCTCACCTCCTGCCTATTCTAGAGCAAAACCTTAATTTCTGTCCCTGGAAACAGGACTTCCCCTGCCCCCCTTTTTGGTCAACCCTAAGTCAGAAGATATTAAGAAGAGGTGGCAAGAATACACAGAAGAACTGTACAAAAAAGAGCTTCAAGACCCAGATAATCACTGGGTGTGATGGTGTGATCACTCACCTAGAGCCAGACATCCTGGAATATGAAGTCAAGTGGGCCTTAGGAAGGATCACTATGAACAAAGCTAGCGGAGGTGACGGAATTCCAGTCGAGCTATTTCAAATACTGAACGATGATGCTGTGAAAGTGCTGAAGTGCTCCACTCAATATGCCAGAAAATTTGGAAAACTCAGCAGTGGCCGCAGGACTGGAAAAGGTCAATTTTCATTTCAATCCCAAAGAAAGGTAATGCCAAAGAATGCTCAAATTACTGCACAATTGCACTCATCTCACATGCTAGTAAAGTAATGCTCAACATTCTCCAAGCCAGGCTTCAGCAATATGTAAACCGTGAACTTCCTGATGTTCAAGCTGGATTTAGAAAAGGCAGAGGAACCAGAGATCAAATTGCCAACATCCACTGGATCATCAAAAAAGCAAGAGAGTTCCAGAAAAACATCTATTCCTGCTTTATTGACTATGCCAAAGCCTTTGCCTGTGTGGATCACAATCAACTGTGGAAAATTCTGAAAGAGATGGAAATACCAGACCACTTTTTGAGACACCTATATGCAGGTCAGGAAGCAACAGTTAGAACTGGACATGAAACAACAGACTGGTTCCAAAGAGGAAAAGGAATACGTCAAGGCTGTATATTGTCACTCTGCTTGTTTAACATATGCAGAGTACATCATGAGAAACGCTGGGCTGGAGGAAGCACAAGTTGGAATCAAGACTGCCGGGAGGAATATCAATAACAGATATTGATTCAGATATGAAGATGACACCACCCTTATGGCAGAAAGTGAAGGAGAAATAAAGTCTCTTGATGAAAGTGAAAGAAGAGAGTGAAAAAGTTGGCTTAAAGCTCAACATTTAGAAAACAAAGATCATGGCATCTGGTCCCATCACTTCATGGGAAATAGATGGGGAAACAGTGGAAACAGTGTCAGACTTTATTTTTGGGGGCTCCAAAATCACTGCAGATGGTGACTGCAGCCATGAAATTAGAAGACACTTACTCCTTGGAAGAAAAGTTATCACCAACCTAGATAGCATTTTAAAAAGCAGAGATATTACTTTGCCTACAAAGATCTGTCTAGTCAAGGCTATGGTTTTTCCTGTGGTCATGTACGGATGTGTGAGTTGGGCTGTGAAGAAAGCTGAGTGCCAAAGAACTGATGCTTTTGAACTGTGGTGTTGGAGAGGACTCTTGAGAGTCCCTTGGACTGCAAGGAGAAGCCAACCAGTCCATCCTAAAGGAGATCAGTCCTGGGTGTTCATTGGAAGGATTGATGCTAATGCTGAAACTCCAATACTTTGCCACCTCATGCAAAGAGTTGACTCATTGGAAAAGACCCTGATGCTGGGAGGGATTGGGGGCAGGAGGAGAAGGGGACGACAGAGGATGAGATGGCTGGATGGCATCACGGACTAGATGGACATGAGTGTGAGTGAACTCTGGGAGTTGGAGATGGACAGGGAGGTCCGGCATGCTGCAATTTATGGGGTCGCGAACAGTCGGACACGACTGAGCGACTGAACTGAACTGAAGTCTTCTTGGGATGATTCAACTCTGTATTCTGATTAGCCCCTTTCCATGCTATAGGAGATCAGCACTGATTTTAAGCCAGGCCCATTATTTGTGTTATTTTATTTGAGCTCCCCAATAACCTTATGGAGTGAGCACTTGTTACCATCATCCCCATTTTACAGATGGAGAAACTGGGGCCCAGAGAGATGAAGTAACTTCTCCAAAGTCACAGATCCAGCGAGCAGGGATTTGAATTCAGTCAGATGCTGGAGCGCATGCTCTTGAGTCTCTGGGGGTTGAGTGTTGCGAGAGTGTGAGCACGAAGGCGGAAGCTGCTGCAGAGACCGGGCGCAGGAGCAAATGGAGGACCAGGGCCGTGGAGGCAGGAGCCCGGGAGGAGTCGCCCGCGCCGGTGGGCGGGGCTACGGTGAGAGTCGCCGGTAGTGGGTGGGGCCTGACGGGCAGGCCCTCCCTGATCGCCGCGGGAGTCCGGGATGCTCGGAAGGCTGACTGAAAGCGGAGTGGGCCGGGCCAGGCAGGGCCGGACTGGGAGGGGGCCGGAAGGCCGGCTCCGCTACGTGGCGGCCTCGGGCAGGCTCGGCTCTCGCCACCAGCCAGCCCCCGGGCGGCGGGACTTCCCTAGCAGGCGCCTCCCTTCGGGTTTGCTCCAGCTCGGACTAGTGTTTATTTAAAGCTGGATTTAAAGGTTGCCAGCTGCAGCGAGAAGGCAATGGCACCCCACTCCAGTACTATTGCCTGGAAAATCCCATGGATGGAGGAGCCTGGTAGGCTGCAGTCCATGCTAAGGGTCGGACACGACTGAGCTACTTCCCTTTCACTTTTCACTTTCATGCATTGGAGAAGGAAATGGCAACCCACTCCAGTGTTCTTGCCTGGAGAATCCCAGGGACGGGGGAGCCTGGTGGGCTGCCGTCTCTGGGGTCGCACAGAGTCGAACACGACTGAAGTGAACTTAGCCGTAGCAGCTGCAGCGAGCGATACAGCGGGCGCTCTTGGAGACCCCGGCCACACCAAGAGGGTGCCCCACACCCCCACACCTTGGTGATAGCTTCCCCTTCCTTCCCGACACGTCAGCAGCCCCAGCCGCAGTCCTGAGTCGCCTGAAGGCGATGGGCATCCCTCTGGCTGCAGCCAGGGCAGCTCCGAGGTCCGCCAGGTCAGCGTCCAGCGAGGCTCGGGGCTGGGAGGGGTCTGGTAACAGTCTATCCCCAGGACCTTGCACTGTGTATCTCGTAGGTGCACACAGGCATTTAATCTACATAACATAACCTGCAGGCATCTCTGGGATCGGTTTGAACTCTGGCCCCACTGCTTACCGCCCAGGAGAGGACACTTACCACAATTTAGTCCTTTCTTTTTTTTTTAATTGGAGGCTAATTACTTTACAATATTGTGGTGTTTTTTGCCATACATTCACATGAATCAGCCATGGGTGTACATGTGTTCCCCATCCTGACCCTCCCTCCCACCTCCCTCCCCATCCCATTCCTCAGGGTCATCCCAGTACACCAGCCCTGAGCACCCTGTCTCATGCACGGAACCTGGACTGGTGATCTGTTTCACATATGATAATATACATGTTTCAGTGCTAGTCTCTCAAATCATTCCACCCTCGCCTTCTCCTACAGAGTCCAAAAGTCTGTTCCTTACCTCTGTCTTTTTTGCTGTCTCTCATATAGCGTCATCCTTACCATCTTTCTAAATTCCATATATATGAGTTAATATTCTGTATTGGTGTTTTTCTTTCTGACTTACTTCAGGCCTTAACCTTTCTAAGCATCAGTTTGAAAGTGAAAGTTGCTCAGTCGTGTCCAACCCTTTATGACCCCATGGACTATACCATCCATGGAATTCTCCAGGCAGAATACCGGAGTGGGTAGCCTTTCTCTTCTCCAGGGGATCTTCCCAATCCAGGAATCAAACCTAGCTCTTCTGAATTGCAGGCGGATTCTTTACCAGCTGAGCCACAAGGAAAGCATCAATTTACCATTCCAGAAATGGAGATAAGACGCTTATTTACCCTCTGAAGGTGTTTTGAAGATTAGATCTAATATTTGTTGAGCACTTACTTTGTGTCAGGCATTATTTTTAGGGCTTTGCTATTTTCACTCAACAGCGTATCAAGTTGTTGTAAGTTGTTTCCTTTCTATGAGTGAGGAATGGACACTTAAAGAGGTTAATTTTCCCAAGGTCACACCATTTGGAGCCCTGGGCAGGGTTATCCCATTGTCCGGGCCAAGGTCCCCATCCTCCCCTGCCTCTGTTTCAGGAGGCAGGCACCTACCATTCACCGAGATCCCCACAGTGGGAGCCCCCACCCCATAAGAAGAGGGTTGTCAGAGATGACAGCTGTCTTCCAGTCTCCTCTTGAGACTAAATTGTGGTAAGTGTCCTCACCACAAAGTACACGTGTTCCTTTTTTAGACAGTTCAGGGACCACTCAGGGGCCCAGTGGAGCCATTATAAGGAGAAACCAGGAGAATATGGGATTAGAGCCTGTCCTACTGGGCGGGTCCCAGAAGCCACCTCGCCCAGTCCTCTGCGGTCTGTCCTGAGGTCACTGGGCTATGTGAGCTGGAGGTTTTGTGTGGCTGCGGATGGTCCCAACCTCACACTCTGGGGATCGTCCATCAAATGTTCATGAGCTGGGGCAAACCTGCTCACCCCCACATCTGGTTACTGTCCCTGGGGGAGGGGATAGACACTGGCTAATTTAAAACAGAGCATCCCCCACCCGAGTGGCCTTTGGCTCCTGCCGTCTTCCAGCCCTGCTGGCAGCAGACCTTTTCTCTGTGGCATGATTTGCTGATGTGGCTGCTGTTGGGTGGTGTGAGGAGGGGGGTGCGGGAGGCACCATTTTCTGTGCATATATTAGTGAAACTAAAACCCTGCCTGTGAGAACCCTCTGCACGTTGCAGCTGTGGAGAGACATGAGAGCAAGGCCAAGGAGGCCTTTTGGTGAGACGGCTGGCAACCCTGGGAGGATCCAGCTCTGTCTGGGATCCGGCAGCCACGGATGTACCATGTCCCCTCTCGTGGCCCTTTAGGGGAAGTCAGGCCCGTCTTCTCTCAGTTCCCTTTTTCCATCTCTTTCTCTTTGCTCTTCTCATCCTGATTTCCAGAAGAGAAGAAACGCAGCCAGGACTCAGGGGTGCACATGTGGCTGCTGGATTTCCTCACCCTGCCCCGCCCCTAGCCTGGGAGACGATGGTGCCCCTACATGGCCATTGGTTCCAGGCCTGTACTGGGGTGGTCTCTAGGGGGGTCAGGGGGTCCTGGGAGACATGGAGGCCCTTAAGGCTCAGCGGCTGTGCTCCTGTTAGGTGATGAAGGTGTCTAGCTCCACAGCGTTCTCCTCTCCACCCAGGGCCCTTCCCAACTCCAGAGGGACCCAGCCCCCTGCAGCCCTCTTCTCTCCTGTTTTCAGTCAGACCCAGGGTTCAGATGCTCTACTGCCTCTTCCTGTGTGACTCTGGGCCTGTCCCTTCCCATCGCCAAGACTCAGGTTCCCCATCCATAAAATGGGAAGTATCCCAGAGCCCACCTCACAGGGTGGGGTAGTGAGGTTACATGAGCTTATGCCCAGAACCACTGAAAGCACTCTGGATATACCATGAATTTCCCCACTCACCAAATGATGCTGAAACAGGAGGCTGTTCATTTTCAAGAAAGACGCACACATTCTTTCACGTAGTGGAGTGCTCTTAGTGATTAGAACAACCAGTGAGATATGCTGCCTAAAACAACCTGCATGGGTCCTTCTGGCCAAGGTCATCTGAGGAACCGCTTGAGAAGCGGTTGGCAAGTTTAACCCAGATTGGAACGGATCCTATGGCGTCATAGGCTCCAGTGCGAGTGTGCACAGATCCTTTGAGGACACTTAAGAGCACGCAATCCGTGGTTACAGGATGGGGATCAGACAGGGACATCTCCGATGAATGGGACCGCCAGCTGCCCTAATGTTATGCAATAGGTGCTTGAAGCTTGGATAAAAATGCCCAGAAAGCATCCTACAGATTTCAAAAATGTTGCATTGCAGAGAACCAAGAAGCGAGACAAGAAGACGTGCTTAGACGACTCAGATGACTCAAAGGTGGCTTCAACAATGGCAGAGGCCCTGAGCCCACAGGTGCGGTGGATGAGGTGGCAAAAAATTGAGTGACAGGGTAGGGTGATGAGAGCACTCTTCTAAAGTAACACATTGTCACACACAACCTGTGATCATGACTTGCCAACCTCACAGATGGCAAGTAAGTTACTTGTTATAAATAGATAATTAACTATTTCATTGACTGAAAGATTATCTTAAATACATTCAGTTAGCTCACACATCCTTTGGATATTTGAGTGGGGAAACAGGGAATTGTTACAGGAAAGGGGACCCCGTCCAAGGGCCCGAGAGTGGGCTTTTATCTAACACTCTAAAATGAATTGTCCGAGGAGACGCGCATGCTGACAAAGCAAGAGGCTCTTTTGGGAAGGGGCGCCGGGCAGAGAACAGCAGCGCAAAGGGAACCAGGAGAAGGGCTCTGCCACGTGGCTCACAGTCTTGTGTTTTATGGTGATGGGATTAGTTCCTGGGTTGTCTCTGGCCAATCCTTCTGAGTCAGGAGTCCTTCCTGATGGTGCTTGCATCCACTCAGCCAAGATGGCTTCCAGCCAGAAGGATCCTGGGAGGTTGGTAGGACATATGGACTGGAGTTTCCTCTCTCCTTTTGACCTTTCCCGAATTCTTCCAGTTGGTGGTAGCTTGTTAGTTCTGTGTTTCTTAGTGGGACCTCCTGTTGTAAAGCAACTCATATACAAGGTTACCGTGGTGTCTGGTCACAGTGGGTCGTTTCACCAGTGGTTCCTCTAATAGAATCATCCTATTGGGGGGCTTGTTATTTGAGTCTCTCGGTGTCCCTTCACCCCACACATTCCCTTTCCAGAGGGAGCCCCCCTCTGTCTCTGTCACCCTTCTTCTGGCTGCCTGCCCTGGGGGTGGCGGCACATGCCAGGGAATTGACTCCCCCACCCCACCCCGCCCCCCACCAGGATCAGCCCTGAGGCCATGACCAAGTGGGCTGGTGTATAATTTCCCCCAGCTCTCTTGTCCCTTGAACAAGCCGATGCTGAAGTCTGTGTTCTGCGCTGGCCCCCACAGTTCCCTGGAGGGTTAAGTGCCAGGGGCCCCAGTGGATACGTGCTTGACAACACACCGTTTATTGGCCAACTCCCATTCTCTGACTCACTTTCCCTCTCCCTTCCTGGTCCCTCCAGCCTTCCCTCAAAATAAAGAAGGCTGACTCCATGTTTGTCTCAGGTCTTCTCCTGGGGAAATCCAACCCATGGCAAGTGCAGATGATGCAGGAGAGTGGTGGTTATCATCACCCATTGTTATTTTGATAAAAGCAGGAAAATTCGGTTCCTGCTTTGGGCCTCCTAGCCCCAGAGCTGGAAGAGACAGGTGAGGGGATCTCTTTTAGGTCAGATTGGGGAGGGGGAGATCTGACTACATGTTTATCTCAAAGCAATCTCAAAGTAATTCATCCTCTCTCCCTCTCTCTCAGTCAATTATATGCTTGAGCAGCTAAGCCCCAAATCGGTCCACCCAGAGCAATTAAAAGCTTCCTTTGCCAGGCCTTGGGGATTGATCTCTGATCAATGAGAAGAACACCGCAGCTGGAAAGCAGCCGAAACCAAGAACAAGGTGACTGTGTCCTGTTCAGATGAGCTAGGCCACCATTAAAATTTGTTTTTAAAAGTGCCTCTTATTTTCCAATATGGGATGGGGGGTGGGGGGAATGTCATACAAATGACCAGAAATGTCTCATTCATTTTCTAGTCCATTTGTCCCCAAATGAAATTTATTTGTGAAAACCTGTTTTGGGCCCATGAGCCATGGTATTATTATTTTATATCATTATGTTTATAAACACTGTATCCTAATTATATTTATAATGAATCATACAGCAATAGCAGCGGAATCACGTAACTTGTAGGTACAGTGTGCTGGTAGCTGTGCTAAGAATGTCACGTATTTTATTTTAGCTGACTCTAATAATACTATGAAGAGGTCACTGTTATGGCTATTTATTGATGCAACTACTCAGGCTCAGAGAGGTTGAGTAACTTGCCTGAGACCACACAGCAGAAAGTAGCAGAAGAGGATTACAAACCCAGGCAGTCCAGCTTCCAAGCCTGGGTTCATCATGAAAAAGAGCAGCCTGGCTTTTCATACGAGGAGAGAAGGGACCAGATGGCTTGGCTGATGTTGTTGTCAAAGCCAGACTCACCCTGACTCGCCTTTCCCCACGGAGCTGAAACTAGGTGGATTTTGATTCTCAGCCATTCCTCCCTGCTGGTCTCTGTCACTGAAACGTCAGAAGGATCTGTAAACCAGCTTTCCCCAGGTCCCAGCTCCTGTGGCCTCAGAAGGAACCCTTGGGAGACAACTCTGTGTCCACAAACAAGCCAGTTCACACTGAAGCTAGTGCTGCCTGGGAACAGCTTATCAAGAAAGGCAGTGTAAATGTGGAAAACACAGGACGCTAGCCCTGCACCCTCTTAGGTGGTCCACTTTCTAGAAAGTGTCCAAGGGGACTCCAGGGTGCCCATAGAATAGGGAGTGGATGAGGAACAAGAAAATGTCCTGTCCAAGGGATATCTCGGGATGCTACAGGGAATAGTGGTCCCGGGTCACCGTGCACTGTGTGACTCTGGCCATATCGCCTCTCTGCTCTATTTCCTCCTCAGGGAAATGAGTAGATGGTTCAGAGGAGTCCCGAGGCCCCTCTTGTCTCAGGGATTGGGGAGCATCAGTTTCCACAGGTAGCTGCAAGCCCACTCTCTGCTCCTCACGCTTCCGCTCACTCCATGTCCTTGTGCTGGTTTGTATGGTTCCGTGACCCTCTGAGGAGGCAGCCCGGCCACTGTAAATGTGTGAGGTCTGTGAATGGGAAATTCCCTGTGTTTGGATTTGCAGAGTGGGTTTGGCATAGTGGTTCCGAACCAGATGTGATTTTGCCCCTTGCCAGCCTCCCCTTGGATGTTTGGGATATCTGGAAATATGTTTGGCTCTCACAGCGAAGGGGAGAATGCTCCTGGCAAGGAGCGGGCAGAAGCCAGGGATGCTGCTGAACACCCAACAGTGAATGGGAAAGAGTGACCGGGGCCCCAGTGTCAGTGCCAAAGTTGAGGAGCCCTAGACCACAGGAGGCTGGATGGCCCACAGCTGCAGGTGCTCCAGACTGTGCATGCCCTAGGACTCCCTCCTCTGCAAATTCCTTTGCCCCAACAACCAGGAGAAGGCTCCCAAATAAGTACGGCTATGACAAGTCATAGTTATTCCTTTTAGAAAATAAGGAAAACATGCACATGGAAGACATTCTACAGAATGTGTACTCAGTGTACACAAAACGGTACACAATGGAGAAGAATCATCTCACACCTCCATGTATCCTGGTCTCCCAGTTCCTCTGCCCCACAGGTAAGCATAACTCACCTGTTTCTTGTGTTATGTACATATTTCCAGTCCCAGAGTTTCTCAGTGTCAGCCCTAATGGCATTTCAGACCAAATAGTTCTATATCATGGGGACAGTCTTGTGCATTGTAGGATATAAGCAGCACCCACCGGATGCCAAAATTATCTCTAGACAATGACAAATGTCCCTGGGGACCGTGGTTGAGAACCACTGTCCTGGAGATAGCTTCTGCATATTCTCACATATATGTATTCAAGAAAGCATGTCTTTTCTCTTTTGGGGAAAAGGGCACATATTAGATGTTCACGAATATTTGTTAAAAGAATGGATAGGGATTCCCTGGTGGCTCAGTGGTAAAGAGTCTGCCTGCCAATGCAGGGGACACAGGTTCGCTCCCTAATCCGGGAAGATCCCACATGCCGCGGAACAACTAAGCCTGTGCACCATGACAACTGAAGCTCACGTGTCCTAAAGCCTGTGCTCCACAATGAGAAACCTGCACACTGCAGCTAGGGCATAGCCTCTGCTCTCTGCAACAAGGGAAAAGCCTGTGAAGCAAGGAACCCCCAGCATAGCCAAAGATAAATTTTACAAAATTATTTAAAAGAATGGATAACTGAGAATTGTTGTTCAGTCGTTCAGTCGTTTCTGACTCTTTTCGACCCCGTGGACTGCAGCATGCCAGGCTTCCCTGTCCTTCACCATCTCCCGAGCTTGCTCAAGCTCATGTCCATTGAGTTGGTGATGCCATCCAACTGAAAATAAGTCAACTTTAATAAATCGAACCCTATCCTAAATGGCCAGTTACATGTATCCTAATACAAGCACAGGGTATGAAACATTTTCTTCCTGATTTCCCCTTACCCATTTTGCTCTAAGGAGGACCATCTTGTGATGCTCCCCAAACTCTGTTTATCTCACTGCTAAAGGCTGAGATTTGGGGGTTGAGTCCCTAGTGCCCTTGCAGCCTGTTCTCAGAAGCAGCTGGAACTGTCCTCCATAAAGACTTACTCCCTGCACTTGAGGACCGCCTTCCCTGCCCCCAAATGACAGGCTGGGGAGGCATCAGGGAGGTGCCCCATCTACCTCAAGCGGCCCCTCCCATCTATCTGTCCTGCTCTGCCAACATCTGGCTTTCGTGACAAGCTGTGGCCTTGGTTCCGGAAAGAGTGCCCTAAGAAGGTGGGGGCATTGGTCCAGCTTGGGCAATTAGCCCAAAGTCCATTTTGTGTGATTCTGGGCAGCTGCCCAGTCTCTCTTCCTGGAGTGCAGCAGGGCCTGGGAAGGTCTCTGGATTTTCATGTTTCCTGGAGGGGAGTGGGTGGGGGTCTGGGAGCTGGCAGGTGACTTGTGTCCACCACCATGGGGACCGGCTCAGGGGCGATACCCTGCCCAGGGCCTGCTTGCCTATCACTCACTCTAGGCCCTGGGGAAGTAAAGTCAGCCTTCTCAGGGTTGGTAGGGGAGGGGGGTAGGCTGGGCCTTATGATCCACCCCAGAAACAAGGCAGATCAAGTCAAGAGCCATGGCTGTCAAGAGCCTTGGTGAGAGGTGTGGCTGGCATGTGTCAGCTGGAGTTCAGCTGAGGCCAGGTCAAAGGGCCTTCTCTGTGGTGGTTTTAGGTTAATCAGACTTTCGTGGTTGTTTAGGGCTACAAAGACACATGTTCCCAGAGAGAGAAACCTTTAGAAGCTGCATGGTTCTGTTCAGCCGTGAGGTCCAACCCCAAGGATGAGGTCATTGCTGCACTTTATGCCAGACTCTATAGTCGAGTCACAGAGGCCAGCAGGGTCAGGGTGGAGAGACTCAGGCCTCACCTCTTGGTAGGGGTGTGTCAAGGTCTCATTGCAGAAGAGCCCGTGGACGGAAGACCCTGCCATCTGCCATGGGTCTTTTACTGGGTCTTTCTTCTCCCTCCCCGTGGCCACAGCCCCTGATCCACTTCCCTGGAACCATGGCAACCGCCTTCCCAGAAGGCACAGACCTTGTACCTCTGTTCTCATCCTCTCCTCCCAGTGGGTTCCAGCCCCAGGGAACGGGTGAGAGCAGAATGCCCCATGAATAACCAGGAGGCCTCAGATGCTGAACTCCCCCCAAGGATTCCCTTTTAGGCTTCTCTCAGCAGCTAGTTCAAGCCCAAGGCTGGGGCAGGTTCAAGGGACGGCAAGTGTTCTTCACCCAAGTCCTTCCTTTCCTCAGCTCCTTCTGTGTTGATGGCTGGGTGGAGGTGGGGCAGGACAAGGAAACTTCCAGTGTGCGGGGTCTGAGTCTGGGCTTTTTGGCTGTCCCAGAACATCCTTCATCACCCTGGGACCTGTCCTCTTCTTCCCTCCTCCCTTCCTCACTATCATGTCTGTTCTCAGTGTCACCGCAGGTTCCTCCTTGAGGGGCACTTGGTACCACTTGCAGCCTCTCACTGACCTGGAATCCCTCATGCCTCTGAGATTGCTGTCACGTGGTCATCAGCGGCCCCTCATTACCAAAGTCTTGTCTTGTTTGCTTGGCCTGTCTGCATCATTGAGCGTGGACCACCTTCTTCCAGGAACTTTTCTGCCCTGCCCGGCTCCCTGCCCCATCTCCTCTTACCTCTCAGATGGACTCTTTTCCAGATGCTTCGTTGGTTCTCTCCTGTCATTTAACCTTATGACTTATCTGTCCCCTATGAGCACTAACTGCGGAATCTATTTCCCGTTCCCTACTCATCTCATGAGCTCGGAATCTCACATTTCCAACTGCCTACTGGCTATTCCAACCTGGCTGCTCCCAGCTATCTCAGATTCATTCGACCAAAGCTAAACTCAGTGTCCACTTTCCATTGTGATCATCCCCTTCCCATGGAGATGCCGGTGAGCATCACCACCCAACTCATCAACACGAACCTCAGTGCATCACCGGTGCAGCCTTCTTCCGCTGCTGAATTTTAATCATTGGCAGTTTTAGCAAGTCTCTTGCCAGAATTTCTTGAACCCATTCATTCATCCATTCATTCTGTCTGGAGTGACAGACAGATATTTATTGTGCTATACCCCAGGCACTGTTCATGTGGCTGGAGATACAGCAGTAAGCCAAACAGAATTCTTGCAATCTATGAGGGAGAGAAAGACAATGAGCAGATAGATACGCAAACACAGAGCGGGACCAATGGCGGTAAGGGCTGTGAGACAATAAGGCTGAGTGAGGAGCTGGGAGAAGAGGCAGGTGAGCCTCTCCTATCAGGTAGACAGGGAAGACTTACTGATCAGACTTACTGATCAGACTTACTGATTACTTACTTGAATAGAGGCCAGAAGGAAATCAGAATCAGCCATGTGGACACTAAGCCATGGCAACTGCCTTCCCAAAGGACACTGACTTTGTACCTCTGCTCTCATCCTTTCCTCCCAGCCCCTTTCAGGGCTTTCTGTTTCCCAATGAATCAAGGGTCTTCACTCAGACTTACTGATCAGACTTACTGATTACTTACTTGAATAGAGGCCAGAAGGAAATCAGAATCAGCCATGTGGACACTAAGCCATGGCAACTGCCTTCCCAAAGGACACTGACTTTGTACCTCTGCTCTCATCCTTTCCTCCCAGCCCCTTTCAGGGCTTTCTGTTTCCCAATGAATCAAGGGTCTTCACAACTGGACTTTGACCCTGTCTTCCAGCTAAGTCTTACTGTGGTCAGCAGAATTTTGCAATGGCCTGGTGAACTCCACCCCCTATTTTTACCTCTCTGTGATCCCCTCACCCAGAGGTGTAGGTGGGACCTGTGACTGGCTGTTTGACCACAGACTGTAGCTTCCCTGATTAGGTTATCAATTTATGTGATGAGAAGGCTTCCAGGAGCCTGCAGTGGCCTCCAGTAGAAACCTGGGGCCCTTGGTCCTGGAGTTATGAGGCAGTGGATTCTGCCAGTCACCTGGATGAAGTGACAGGCAGATTTGTCCCCTCGAAGCTTCAGGGATACCACAGCCCCAAGACACCTTCTGCAACTCATGGGCAGAAAATCTAGCAGAGCTGTGCTCACTCCTGACCCACGGAAACCGTGAGACAACTGGCGTGTGTTCCTTGTTACACAGCAATGGAAAACTAACACGCTCGCCCCTCAAGCTCTATGCAAGTCCTTTGGCTACTCTTGCTTCCAGACAGGCTATTTTTTCATGCCTTTCTCTTACCCTACATTTTCTCTCTGGTTAAATTTTGTCTGTCCTTCAAAATCTCATTCAAATATGTCCTCTTCCTTTCTGCACCCCGGTTTGTCCTGGCCCCTCCATCCCTCCCACCCCAAAGCCCTTGGTCCTCTCCGCCACACTTTTCCCGTTGGTTGTCTGCATGCCCTCACCCCTTCCCCATCGTCCATCTCAGGGTGTTACTCAGGGCCTGGCTTCCAACACATGGAGGGCTCCTCACTTGGGGGTGCTTGGGGGGGTCCTGGATGGGGCTCTGACCATTGTGCATTCCCTCTCACTGCTTGGAGAAGGCTACTCTGGGGCCAGACTTCTCATCAGATTCTCAAAGAGGCCTGAGGTCCTGAGAAGATAAAGACCGATTGAGGCTGGACAGATGTCATGACCCAACCCTTGAACTGAAGCCCCTGGGTTCTCACCCACTAAGGGATTTTCGTCTGAAGCCTGGGTGCTAATCACAGCTTTGCTGGAGTAATATGAGGCTTCTGGGGTACTCTGCAGGACAGTGGCTATTCTGACACGTGTCAGAGCCCAGTCGTCTGCTCTGGGGTGGAGGAGGTTCAGCAGGAGGAAGGAGGAAGGGAGAGGGGTGCAGCAGGGGCCCAGGGAAGCCCCCTTGATGGCGATAGCAAGAGGAGGAAACAGAAGAGAGAGTCCTGGGGACCAAGAGGGCAGGGGAAAAGAAGCCGGCTCATTCTCTGGGGTGGAGGAGGTTCAGCAGGAGGAAGGAGGAAGGGAGAGGGGTGCAGCAGGGGCCCAGGGAAGCCCCCTTGATGGCGATAGCAAGAGGAGGAAACAGAAGAGAGAGTCCTGGGGACCAAGAGGGCAGGGGAAAAGAAGCCGGCTCATTCTGCACTGAAGGAGTGACTGCGTTTCTCCTTTTAACTGTGGCAGGTGCCTGATCACCACTCCCGCTGCTGGCTCCCCTGGGCTCCTTGGCAGTGCCAAGGTATTTTTAGCCCTCCAGGAAGTGGAACAAAGCATCCGGGCAGGCAGTGCTGTGCTCCTGGCTTTGGCTGAGGCCGTGCTCAGCAGCTTTCTAAGAAAGCACCAGGGACCTTCTCCATTGCAGGGGACATGGGGGATGTGTGTCCAGCTCCCTCACATGCCTCCGAGGCTGTCTCCCTCAGAGGCTTGGAGGGGGACATCCTCACCATCTGGGGGCACTGAGAGCTGGGCTGGAATGTTAGGGGTGGGGGCGAGTAGCGGGCCTCTCTCCAGGAGGGATCAATCAATCAATTCAGCAGCTTAGTCATGTCTGACGCTGCAGTCCCATGGACTACAGCACGCCAGGCCTCCCTGTCCATCGCCAAGTCCCAAAGTTTACTCAAACTCATGTCCATCGAGTTGGTGATGCCATCCAACCATCTCATCCTCTGTTGTCCCCTTCTCCTCCTGCCTTCAATCCTTCCCAGCACGAGGGTCTATTTCCAATGAGTCAGTTCTTCCCATCAGGTGGCCAAAGTACTGGAGCTTCAATTTCAGTATCAGTCCTTCCAATGAATACATAGTGTCAGATGCTTGGCGGCCCACACGCCTCACTCTGGGGAAGACACTAACTTGTAGAGGAGCCGCTGGGGTGAGGTGTGCAAGGCAGGAACTCTAGGTTGGGTGCTGGGAACACAGGAGGTGGGGGCCGCTCTGGGCTAGAAACACCTGTCCCTGCAGTGAGGGGGAGGCGGGGGAGAACAGCCTGACCCCACACTCTGAGGACCCAGTGATGGACTCTCAAGGTCAGCCTTGAGCCTTGATCTGCCAAATATTTGCTTGGATCACTGACCCAGCTGACTTCTGGCCTTCATACCCCCTGGGCTTGTATCCAGGTCCTGTGCCAACCAGACACCCCACCTTTTGTTCCTGGAGAGGTTGGTGCTGTTTCCTAAAGAGGCCTTTCCAGGCAAGTGTGGCGGCCATATCCCATCATGGGGTTCCTGAACTGCGGACCAAGGTGGACAAACTGGGGGGTTGCAGCCGGGAGTCCCCCTGGATGCTTTGTTTGAATCAGCAACTTCAGTGAACTGGACTGAAGTGGTCAAGGTTCAGCATGCTGCCCACGCAGAATCAACGAACACAAGGTCAGGTCACCTGGGGCCTTCTTCCCCCAAACCTGCAAGCCTGGGAAGGAGAGTGGCCTTGCCCCCAAACCCCCTCAGAGTGGGTGGAGGGAGGCTGAGATGGGCTTGGTCAGGGCCTAGAAAGGAGGGAAGAACCAATCTTTCTGTCTGCCTGCCTGCCTGTCTGTCTCTCTCACACACAGCCCCGAGTGTCCACTCTGTGGGTAGCCACCATGCTAAGTTCTGCATTGGCAGCAGCCCCCGAACCTCAGGGACCCTGCAGTTACTTTTGCTCCATTTTGCTGACATAGAAACAAAGATTCAGAGACCAACCTGTCTAAGCACACACAGCCGGGTGTCAAATCCAGGTGGGTGTACGGACTGCCCACTGCAGCCATTTAGAGGGGGAGGAGGAGGGAAAAGGTCATGCACTTGTTCTCTGAGATTCTAGAATGGGGCGGGGGATGGGCTGGTGGGGGCCAGGGCTATGTGCCTGCCTGGACCACTTACTTCCCAAGATTGAGATGGGATCAGTAAACTTCTGACCGTCACCGGAAGCCAAGCTCAGACTAAATGATGCTCTGTGATCTCAGCCCCGCTCTCTGCTTTTGCCTGCACCCCTTACTCCTGTTGCAGCCTCGCCTCCCGTTATTCACCCTTCAAGGCCAAGAGAAAAAGCCAGCTCCTCTGGTCTCTTGACTTCTGTCTTGCACTGCACTCAGCCTGTTCTGATTAGAGTCTTATAATCTTTCACTGTCTATCTGCCCATCTTACTCACTGGGTTGGGAGGGAAGGTGTTTATTATGGTAGTGTTTGTTGGGTCACCTGATACGAAGAGCAGACTCATTGGGAAAGACCCTGATGCTGGGAAAGATTGAAGGCAGGAGGAGAAGGGGACGACAGAGGATGAGATGTTTGGATGGCATCACCGACTCAATGGACACGAGTTTGAGCAAACTCTGGGAGATAGTGAAGGACAGGGAAGCCTGGCATGCTGCAGTCCATAGGGTTGCAAAGGGTCAGATACAACTGAGTGACTGAACAAGTGGAGTCCTGCTAACTCAGTTGACTGATTTGTGGTGCTTGCTGATTCCCAGGGTGTAAATACTCCTGCCATGGTCAGTTTCAAGCTGTGATGGTTCAACACCGGGCTCACAAAATTCCAGAGGATTTAACAGTTGCTGTTGTGCACCAGGACTCAGGGGCTCCAGTTCAACACTGCAAAGACTTACAGTTTGCACTTAGTAGGTGCACACTGGGCTGATGCCACAGAATCCTTGCTTGGGTGGACTATTCTATTCAACATTTTTGTTCTTGCCAGGAGTCTCTGCTTTGTTCCTAGAAGACTTTAGAAAGGACATCTGGGACATGGTGACAGTTCTTGTTTCCTCCCTGTGTTCATGCCCCTTTGGGATGTGACTTTTCAGCTGGAGCCAGTTTCCCAATCCTCAAATCAGGCTTGGCCTTGTCACTTGCCCTTAGCAGTGGAATACAGTCACAGTGGCTATGACCTTGAGTTCTTCTACTCCGGTCTTTTAAATTTTATTTTTATTTATTTACTTTTGGCTGTGCTGGGTCTTTGTTGCTCTGAACGCTTTTCTCTAGTTGTAGTGAGCGGGGTCTACTCTCTAGTTGTGTTGCATGGGCTTCTTACTGTGGTGGCTTCTCTTGTTATGGAGCACCAGCTCCGGATGCATGAACTTCAGTAGCTGCAGCTCCTGGTCACTTGCCCTTAGCAGTGGAATACAGTCACAGTGGCTATGACCTTGAGTTCTTCTACTCCGGTCTTTTAAATTTTATTTTTATTTATTTACTTTTGGCTGTGCTGGGTCTTTGTTGCTCTGAACGCTTTTCTCTAGTTGTAGTGAGCGGGGTCTACTCTCTAGTTGTGTTGCATGGGCTTCTTACTGTGGTGGCTTCTCTTGTTATGGAGCACCAGCTCCGGATGCATGAACTTCAGTAGCTGCAGCTCCTGGGCTCTGGAGCACAGGCTCAATAGTTGTGGAGCATAGGCTTTGTGGGATCTTCCCAGATTAGGGATCGAACCCGTGTCTCCTGCATTGGTAGGCGGATTCTTTACCACTGAGCCCCCAGGGAAACCCCCGGCTCTTGTTCTGGGATCCTGCCAGCTTCAAGATATAAAGCCCAGGCTTCCCTGTGAGGATGAAGCCATATACTTTGGCTGAGCCATTGTATCGACACATCAGCCAGGCCAGGCAAACCCTGCCACAGGCCATAGGAGTGAGCCCACCCCAAACTGCTAACTTGCAGAATCATGAGCTAAATAAATGGCTGTTATTTTAAAACACTGAGTTTGAGGGGTGCTTTTTAAGCAGCCAAAACACTCTGATGTAATATCATCCTTGCATTCATAAGTAGCCTCGTTTTCAAGTAGATTGCCCATCTCTGAGTGTGTTGAAATAGCCTCCTGCTCCCTGCAGCTCATTAGCTGTGAACTCAGGTATTAGCACTGCTGCCCTCCAAGTACACGACTTCTAGCAGACTGTTAATCCTTCTAGAAGGACCTGGAAGATGTGGCCCCCTGACCCCCTGATGAAACAGCTGATGCCTGGATGAGAGGCCTGGTGGACGAAAGGCCTGGAACCCAAGGCTTTGGACTCAATCTGAGCTCTTTTCTCATCTACCTGTGTCTCATGTAGCCATGAGACTGGGAGCTGCCCTCTTCCTAATTTTCCAGTGAGGACTAAATTGCCTTTTTGGGGAAATGTCCCACCAGGAGTGGAAAAACGAAACAGATTCCTCTTTTCCACCCTGTCGTATAATTTCAGGGGTAGGAGAAAAGATCCTGATATATTTGGGTTGGGGAGGAGGGAGAGAGCTGTGCCCTAAACCATACTTAATAAATTCCTACTTTCAGTTCACAAGCAAAATCCTGCCTGTGACCTGTGAAGGCTTCTGTGAAAAATGCAACCCAACCCATTCTGCCCTCTAGGTTTGAACCACTGAAACTCAAGTGTGAAGGGGCATCATTTCAGAGACAGAGAGAGGAAGCAGGCATAAAATGGGTTTTGCAGCTGCACGTGTGGTATGACGTTATCCTCCACCAGCTATGTGACCTTGGACAAGTCACCCAACCCCTTTGGGGCCTCCAGGGCAAGGGAGACTGGAGAACTTCATAGCCTCTTCCTGCTGTCATCATCTTACTGACTTAAAGTGAAAAGTCAGGGAGAGCCAGAGAGGCTTCTGAGAGCTGACCACTGGGGTTCGCACTGACCCTGTTCCGTCTACACACCATCATGACCTGGAGGTAGTGTAGCATCACACTCTGGGACACGGCCCAGTTTACATTTGGCCTTGGAATGCTGTCAGAATATAAACATCCAACATCACCACCCTGCCTGCCACCTCAGCTCAGTGCAGGGCACCCTGGACCTGATTGGATAGGTGGGGAAATAGTAGTGGAGGAGGGGTTCATTAGCAGCCACTCCATCACAGAGTAACATGCTGTCTCTCATGGGCAAGCTGTGTGACCCTAGGCAGGTTACTCAACCTCTCTGATCCTTCATTTCTTCCTCTAAAGTATAATGTCATGTGAAACTTTTATAATGCTGCATCACGATAAATACTGAAGGAAAACAGAGGGGGTGCTGATGCCCGCTGTATTGCACAGAACATAGCCCAAAGTGAATGGTTCTCTATCTACCTAACAGAAAATTATGTTGACCCTAAGGTCTTGTTTGGCCTCAGCCAGTCACACCAAACCAGCTCAGACCTCCTGGGAGGTTCCCATTTTTCAGTTTCAGGATTTTGACTTTGCTCAGTTATTTGTGGACACCTGGGACATACTTTTAAAATTTTTTGACGATAAAAATATTTTTCCCCTGGATTTTATGGGGACATACTTGGTGCGTATTATGAGTTGTTAAAAGAACAGATGAAACTGTCCACCTAAAGCATGAAGCTTAGCTTCTAGACTCCTAAAGCATTCACCAACAGCAACTGCTATTACCAATCCCCCATCACCTTCCCCCCTCCTCCCCCCCGCCCACTCC
>SJYC01089545.1:0-27604 GCA_006408675.1 Madoqua kirkii | reverse complement strand
AGGGGGTGGGGGCCGAGGAAGGGGTGGCCCCGAGTACGAGTATCGAGTGTCGAGTATCCGGGCGGGGTGAATAACCCTTCAGTCTCCCTCCCGTCGCTGCTGGGCTGGGGCAGCAACCGGATGTCTTCCGACCTTCGCTCCACATCCTCTGATGGCATCCTCTGATGGCAGAGAGAGGCAGTTTCTACCCTGGTCTATAGCGCGGGGTGGGGGTGGGGTGGGGTGGAGTTGGAGTGGGGAGGGCTGGCCCCGGGATGTGGGGCCCCGCACCCCTAGCTGGATCCCCTCCTCCCTTCTTTCCTCCCTTTCCCGTCTACTTCCACATCTTCTGGCATTTCCACTCTACCTACAGATAGAAGGCCAGAGACCACCTGCCTGGTCAGGGATGCCCGGGTGAGACCAGAGACCTCTACCTAAGCAGAGACACCAGTAACTCTCACACCCAGGTAAGGGAGTCCTAACCAGTTGCCCAACAGAACAAGACCCAGTTTCCCTCTCAGTTTCTCCCATCGGGAAGCTTCCATAAGCCTCTTATCCTTATCCTTCAGAAGGCAGACAGAATGAAAACCACAGTCGTAGAAAACTAATCAAACTGATCACATGGACCATAGCCTTATCCAACTCAGTGAAGCTATGAGCCATTCTGTGTAGGGCCACCCAAGACGGACGGGTCATGGTGGAGAGTTCTGACAAAACATGATCCACAGGAGAAGGAAATGGCAAACCACTTCAGTATTCTTGCTTTGAGAACCCCATGAACAGTATGAAAAGACAAAAATATATGACACTGAAAGATGAACTCCCCAGATTGGTAGGTACCCTTATGCTACTGGAGATCAGTGGAGAAATAACTCCAGAAAGAGTGAAGAGACAGAGCCAAAGCAAAAACAATGTCCAGCTGTGGGTGTGACTTGTGATGGAAGTAAAGTCTAATGCTGTAAAGAGCAATATTGCATAGGAACCTGAAATGTTAGGTCCATGAATCAAGGCAAATTGGAGGTGGTCAAAAAGAGATAGCAAGAGTGAAGATCGACATTTTAGGAATCGTGAACTAAAATGGACTGAAATGGGTGAATTTAACTCAGAGGACCATTATATCTACTATTGTGGGCAAGAATCCATTAGAAGAAATGGAGTAGCCCTCATAGTCAACAAAAGAGTCCAAAATGCAGTACTTGGATGCAGCTTCAAAAATGACAGAACGATCTCTATTCGTTTCCAAGGCAAACCATTCAATATCATGGTAATCCAAGTCTACGCCCCGACCAGTAATGCTGAAGAAGCTGAAGTTGAACAGTTCTATGAAGACCTACAAAACCTTCTAGAACTAATACCCAAAAAAGATGTCCTTTTCATTATAGGGGACTGGAATGCAAAGTAGGAAGTCAAGAGATACATGGAGTAACAGGCAAATTTGGCCTTGAAATACAAAAATGAAGGAGGGCAAAGGCTAACAGTTTTGCTAAGAGAACACACTGGTCATAGCAAACACCCTCTTCCAAAAACACAAGAAGAGCCTCTACACATGGACATCACCAGATGGTCAATATCAAAATCAGATTGATTTGCAGACGAAGATGGAGAAGCACTATACAGTCAGCAAAAGCAAGACTGGGAGCAGACTGTGGCTCAGATCATGAACTCCTTATTGCCAAATTCAGACTTAAGTTGAAGAAAGTAGGGAAAAACCACTAGACCATTCAGGTATGACCTAAATCAAATGCCTTATGATTAAACAGTAGAAATGAGAAATAGATTCAAGGGATTAGATACAACAGACAGAGTGCCTGACAGAGGTTCATAACATTGTACAAGAGGCAGTGATCAAGACCATCCCCAAGGAAAAGAAATGCAAAAAGATAAAATGGTTTTCTGAGGAGGCCTTACATATAGCTGAGAAAAGAAGAGACACGAAAAGCAAAGGAGAAAAGGAAAGATATAAGCATCTGAATGCAGAGTTCCAAAGAATGGCAAGGAGAGATAAGAAAACCTTCCTCAGCAATTGATGCAAAGAAATAGAGGAAAACAATAGAGGAAAACAATAGAATGGGAAAGACTAGAGATCTCTTCAAGAAAATTATGCCAAGGGAATATTTCATACAAAGATTGGCACAATAAAG
The DNA here is from genome assembly GCA_006408675.1 of Madoqua kirkii. NCBI lineage: Eukaryota > Metazoa > Chordata > Mammalia > Artiodactyla > Bovidae > Madoqua > Madoqua kirkii. The sequence continues at coordinate 25,484 of SJYC01089545.1, read as the reverse complement.
GACAGAAATGGTATGGATATAACAGAAGCAGAAGATATTAAGAAAAGACAGCAAGAATACACAAAATGATCTTCATGACCCAAATAACCATGATGGTGTGATCAGCTCACCTAGAGCCAGACATTCTGGAGTGTGAAGTCAAGTGGGCCTTAGGAAACATCACTACAAACAAAGCTAGTGGAGGTGATGGAATTCCAGTTGAGCCATTTCAAATCCTAAAAGAAGATGCTATTAAAGTGTTGCACTCAGCATGCCAGCAAATTTAGAAAGCTCAGCAGTGGCCACAGGACTGGAAAAGGTAAGTTTTCATTCCAGTCTCAAAGAAAGACAATGCCAAAGATTGCTCAAACTACCACACAATTGCACTCATCTCACACGCTAGTAAAGTAATGCTCAAAATTCTCCAAGCCAGGCCACAACAGTAGGTGAACCATGAACTTCCTGATGTTCAAGCTGGATTTAGAGAAGGCAGAGGAACCAGAGATCAAATTGCCAACATCTGCTGGATCATCAAAAAAGCAAGAGAGCTCCAGAAAATACATCTAATTCTGCTTTACTGACTACGCCAAAGTCTTTGGTTGTATGGATCACGACAAACAGTGGAATATTCTTAAAGTGATGGGAATCCCAGACCACCTTACCTGCCTCCTGAGAAATCTATATGCAGGTCAAGAAGCAGCAGTTAGAACTGGACATGTAACAACAAACAGGTTCCAAATTGGGAAAGGAGTACGTCAAGGCTGTATATTGTCACCCTGCTTATTTAACTTATATGCAGAGTCCATCATGCGAAATGCCAGGCTGGATGAAGCACAAGCTGGAATCAAGATTGCCAGGAGAAATATCAATAACCTCAGATATGCAGATGACACCACCCTTATGGCAAAAAGCAAAGAAGAACTAAAGAGCCTCTTGATGAAAGGGAAAGAGCAGAGTGAAAAAGTTGGCTTAAAACTCAACATTCAGAAAACTAAGGTCATGGCATCTGGTCCCATCATTTCATGACAAATAGATGGAGAAACAATGGAAACAGTGACAGACTTTATTTTTTTGGGCCCCCAATCACTGCAGATGATGGCTGCAGCCATGAAATTAAAAGACGCTTGCTCCTTGGAAGAAAAGCTATGACCAACCTAGACAGCATGTTAAAAAACAGAGACATTACTTTGCCAACAAAGATCCATCTAGTCAAAGCTATGGTTTTTTTCAGTAGTCATATATGGATGTGAGAGCTGGACTATAAAGAAAGCTGAGCACTGAAGAACTGATGCTTTTGAACTGTGGTGTTGGAGAAGACTCTTGAGAGTCCCTTGGACTGCAAGGAGATCCAACCAGTCCATCCTAAAGGAAATCAGTCCTGAATAATCATGGGAAGGACTGATGTTGAAGCTGAAACTCCAATACTTGGGCCACCTGATGTGAAGAACTGACTCAATGGAAAAGCCCCTCATGCTGGGAAAGATTGAAGGCAGGAGGAGAAGGGGACGACAGAGGATGAGATGGTTGGATGGCATCACCGACTCGATGGACATGGTTTTGAGCAGGCTCCGGGAGCTGGGGATGCACAGGGAGGCCTGGCGTGCTGCAGCTCATGGGGTCCCAAAGAGTAGGACCTGACTGAGAGACTGAACTGACTGAACTAAACAAGTTACAATGGCAACCCACTCCAGTATTCTTGCCTGGAGAATCCCACGGACAGAGGAGCAAGGCAGGCTACGACCCATGGAGTCGCAAAGAGTCAGACACAACTGAGCACAGCACAATCATTTGAGACCTATCTACTTGCCTGTAGGTTTTAGGGTTGCCAGATAAAATCAGGATGCCTAGTTAAGTTTGAATTTCAGATAGACAATGCATACAATTTTTAATATTTGCCCTACGCAATATTTAATATAAGTATGCCCCCTATGGCATAGGACACACGTCTACACTAAAAGAATTATTCAGTGTTCATCTGCAATTCAAATTGAACTAGGCATCCAGGTTTTGATTGAACGAGGCTTTTTTTATTTGCTGAATCTGGCAACCCTTTCTCTGAATTTGAAACTCTCAGAATTCTGCCCCCTCCCCTACCCCAGCCAGCCTCTTTTTTTCAATTTCTCGGTGGAGGTTCGGCTTCTCCTAGACCCAGGCTCTTTTTAATTTTCCTCCTCCCCTGGTTTTTATTTACTTTAGCAAAATCACACTGGGTATCGATTTCGAAGTCTTTGATGTTATACCAGAGACTCGGTTGAGGGTGCCTGAGCTTTAGGAAGGTTTCCTCAGGACACTGGGAGGAAATTAAACCTCGGAAAATATGCTTGACGTTTTTTCTTTCCTCCTGAAAAGAACGTCTGTGGGTCGGGCTCCGTTCTGGTCACGGGAGCGCCAACAGTGGAGTGAAGGCCAAAACCCCCGCTTCTCAAGCCTCCACCGGTCCCAGCCCGTGAGTGATTTATCTCCAGCTGCATTGGCAGCTTTCCCAGGGTTTCCATCCTCAGCTGAACTTATTCGGGGAGGCCCTGGCCTACAGGCTCCAGGGAATCCGAGAAGTCAGCGAGACTGGGGCTTCCCAAGCCGTATTGTGCACGTGGATTCCCTGGGGAGCTTTCTCCAGGCCTAGCGCTGGGGCTCGTGAACCCAGGATCTCTGGACGTGGACCCAGGCATCGTGAGTTTGAAAAAAATCTCCTCCAAGGATTCTAGTGGAAGGCCCCAGGAGCCAGAGCCCTGCTGCCCTGGCTGGTAGGAGTTGATGGGAAAATGCCCCAGGTCCCTTCCCCTTGGTTGGGGTAACTCTGAGGCCTTTGCCTCTCTCTGGTGGTCACCTCTGTCCTGGGTGTCCCAGCTGCCCACAGCACTAGCTGGCTTCCTTCACTTCCTAGGTGCTTTTGGTTGCAACCAACAGACACCAGGATCTCTGTCCTCCTTTCTCTTCCATTTTCTCATCCAACCTCTTCTGTACGTGAGTGCCCGCTCAGTCATGTCTGACTGTTTGTGACTCCGTGGACTATAGCCCACCAGGCTCCTCTGTCCATGGGATTTTCCCAAGTGAAAATTCTGATGTGGGTTGCCATTCCCTTCTCCAGGGAATCTTCCTGACCCAGGAATCAAACCTGTGTCTCCTGCATCTCCTGCATTGGCAGGTGGGTTCTTTACCACTGAGCCACTGGGGAAACCAGAGAGTGCACCACAACCATCCAGTCTGCCTGCTAACCCGAACCCCTATTCTCACCGACTTCCCTCATTTTCCAAGCCTTCATATCAAGGTTGCATCTGTCTTCTAGAATTTCCATCTTCAGGATAACTGAGTTACTACTGCTCTACTCTCCAGAGCATTCCCTGGGGATTTTTTTTTTTTTTGGTTTTCTAAATGACTTCCAGGTGGGTTATTTGTACCAGCCACTATGCAAGGGGGCTGGGACTTACTGAACTTGGCTTTTAACAGTCAAGTCCCACCCCTGGGCCTAGGGAGGGTGGGGTCAGACATACAGTCTGCATGGCTGCCAGGTGGTGGGGGGTGGACCTGGGGGAGGGGGAGCTTTGGGGCAACCACAAAGTAAAAGAAGGATGACTTGCAGAGGAAGGGGTGGGGTAGGACAGGAGAGTAGAGGGGTTGTGGGAGCCCTGAGCATCCTGTGCTGATTCTCAGAAAAGGCAGTGTCCTTTGACAGTTCTGAGGCTCTCTAACTGTGGTTTCAGCTCCTGGCAAACTTCTTTTTTCCACTGTGGGCGGAATTGTCTGTTAGCCTGGCTGTATCTACGGGAGAGGCCTCCAGAACAGATCTTGGGACAAGGGCTCATGTGCCTGTGGTTTATTAAGGAAGTTCTCCCAGGAGAAACTTTGAAGGGAGTGGAGAAAGCAGGTCAGGGCAGAGGGAAGGCCACGGCGGGAGCAATTTTAGGCAGAGTCTCGCAGAGGGTGTGTTAGCCTTGGGACCTCTGGAGCGTGAGGGATGCTCAAGGTTATCTTGACTCGAGGCAAGAGGGCCAAATGTCCATACTCCTGTTAGTCCTTCACCAAAGATGGTGGATGAGCGGGGTGTGGAAGAAGACTGTGAAGTTCCAGTACTCCAGGCTCACCGTCTCCAGGCAAGGAAACTCTGTGGCAGGCGGGTAGCGTTTCAAGGATGAGCCCAAGGGGCACTCTCCAGAGAGCAAAAGCCTTTTTGAGCAGGGAGAAGTCAGCGATACATGCTGTTAAAATGAGACTCAAGGGGTGGGTGGGGCCCCGGGCATTGCCAACTCCAGGCCACAGTGGCCTGATCAGCCAAGTCCACTCATCAGCTTTCACCCATAAAGAAGGGTCTCTGCCTCTGACCTGTCAGCCCAGCTCTCACATTAATTTTACTCAGTCCTCAGTGAGCTGGTCTGCCAGTGCCTTAAGGCCTCTGCACTCGTTGTTAGTCATTCAGTCGTGTCTGACTCTTTGAGACCCCCTGGACTGTAACCCACCAGGCTCCTCTGTCCATGGAGTTCTCTAGGTAAGAATACCAGAGTCCATTCCCTTCTCCAGGGGATCTTTCCGACCCAGGGATTGAACCTGGGTCTCCTGCACTGCAGACAAATTTTTACTGTCTGAGCCAACAGGGAAGCTAGTTGCCAACATTTACATCTCAGGTGATTTGTGCACAAGAATCCGGGTTCTAGGTCAGATTTATTATCAGAGGCCCACAATCCATGTGGCCACAATTGGTGGAGGCCACTGTCTTCCTGTGCTGATCAATATTAGTGGAGGGTCCTGATGCCACAGCCCCCACTGTTCTCTATCATGTTCCAAACACATGCACTATAATTTTTCTTCATAGGAAAGTCAAGAGGAAAGATGCTGGACTCACATCTATCAAGTGGAGGGAAACACAGCCGAGGACGGTTAATGTGAACATGAGATGTGTTTGCGTCTGAAGACTGCAGCCCAAGACGCCCATAGGAAGCCTCCATCCTGGTGCCCGCTGGGCTGTGAGTTTGCCCCTCCGGCTATGAGCTCGGTGCCCCCACCAGACACTTCCTTTTCCACCGGGATCCAGCTGCTGGCCAGCCCCTCCTCCACCCCACTTTGTTAGAAGCAGCTGTTTTTCCCCTTCCAGTCCTCCAAGTGCTGATTTCATTTCTTTCCCGACAGAAGTTTGGAGCCAGGAGGGAAATGGTTTGGCAGGAAATCAACAAGCCATGGGAGGAAGACGACAGAGTGGAGAAAGCAGACATCTCACAGAGGGGCTGGGCCGAGGGGATTTCTGTGGGCAGACTGGATGGGGCTCCAAAGACCCCCGGAAGTCCCTGCAAGTCCCTGGAGTCCCTGTGGGTCGGTGGCCTCCATGGACTTTACTTGCTCTCTTCTGAGTTGCTCTTAGCAACTTTAGCTGCGGTGGATTCCAGAAAGTTCTTTTTTCCAGCAGTTTTTCTCTCTAGTGTCACTGGAGAGAGGTGAAGGCAAGCTGTGGGGGAGGAAGGGAACCACGGGGTTCTGGGGCTGGCAGGGAACGTTTGAACATGTGTGTTGAGGGTTGACAGTGCCAGGGCAGGAGACTTGAGGGGTGATGAGAGGTACCTGAGGACCAAAGGCTGGAGAGTTGTAATGTGTGTAGGCCGTTGGACTCAGCACTCGTGGCCCCTGGGACAGGTGGCCTAGGCCTGGAGGAGTCCAGTCCCCCGCTCCCCAAGGTCTCATGTTGTCCCTCCACCCTCACCCCAGCCACAGCTGCTCCGGTTCTTCACCCCTAAATTACCCTCTCCTCCCAAGCGAGCTAAACCAGTGTCTTTTGAGTTCTGGAAAAATTCCTCTCCCCTTAACTATGCCATAAAAAGTCTGAAAGTTTCCAAAAGGAACACTTCACTGAGACATAGAAGGGAAAACCTGGGCGCAGAGAAACAGTTGATGTTACAGAGTGCAGACCCAAGTCCAGCTCAACCACACATCTAGTTGGGGGTCGCCTGGTGGTACAGGAGCCAACTGTTCTTGGAATTCCTTGACTCAGTCTAGCCTGTGTGGTGGCCGTGAACACAGGTCGACTTCTCAGCAGAAATGTGGCTGGTAGAGTTGGAGGGCTGCTTCCAGCCTTGTGGGACTTTCGAGTTTCTCCAGGCTGATGGGCCCAGGTCTTTGTCTGAGAAGGAACTCTTTGCACCTCCGCCCCAACCTGGGCTGACGCTGACCCAGGCCCCTCTCAGCAGCCCTCCCCCACCCAGCCACCTCCTTCATTCTCCTCTTGGAGGTGACTGGCTCCTAGCTTAGGAGAGCCCACTATCCCTCTCCTCACACTACCAATCTCTCTCTGCCTGCCCAGTTTGCCAGAAGCATGGTCCCTGGGTTTGGGGCTGGCTCCAGCCTGGAGCAGTGGCATACACTGGGCCCTCCAATGGGTCTCTCCATTTCCAAGCCTGCGTCACCTTTGGGGTCCTCTAAGAGTCTGGTTTCTATCTTGAGGGATTGAACTTGTCCATGAGGAAGATGTGGCTGATCTACCCAAGTGTAAAGTGTGTTATTTTTCAAAATAGGTAAAACATCTACATGTTAGTATAATCACACATGAAACATAAGTGGCTTCATCCCTGTATCCCTTCTTCTTCTCTAGAGAGAACCATTACCTGTGCATCTTCCAGAGGTGGTCCCTGCAGCATATATAATATGTATATTTTGTTCAAGGTATGTACAAATGTATAATATAGATTATATACATTTGTATATACATATAAATATATGCAGGACACCCCCCACACACACACACAGAGTCAGCCCTTCCTATCTGCAGGTTCTACACTATGGGTTCAATAAATTGTGGATCAAAAATATTCCCCCAAAGGAGGAAAGAGAGAGTAGAATATATGGAGAGTGTAACATGGAAACATACATTACCGTATGTAAAATAGATAGCCAATGGGAATTTGCTGTGTGACTCAGGGAACTCAAATGGGGGTTCTATAACAACCTAGAGGGTTGGGATGGGGAGGGAGGTGGGAGGGAGCAAAAGGGAGGGGACATAGGTATACCTATGGCTGATTCATGTTGGTATTTGGCAGAAACCAACATAATACTGTAAAGCAATCATCTTTCAATTATAAAGGGTTCCCTGATAGCTCAGTTGATAAAGAATTGGCCAGCTGTGGAGGGAAACACAGCCGAGGACGGTTAATGTGAACATGAGATGTGTTTGCGTCTGAAGACTGCAGCCCAAGACGCCCATAGGAAGCCTCCATCCTGGTGCCCGCTGGGCTGTGAGTTTGCCCCTCCGGCTATGAGCTCGGTGCCCCCACCAGACACTTCCTTTTCCACCGGGATCCAGCTGCTGGCCAGCCCCTCCTCCACCCCACTTTGTTAGAAGCAGCTGTTTTTCCCCTTCCAGTCCTCCAAGTGCTGATTTCATTTCTTTCCCGACAGAAGTTTGGAGCCAGGAGGGAAATGGTTTGGCAGGAAATCAACAAGCCATGGGAGGAAGACGACAGAGTGGAGAAAGCAGACATCTCACAGAGGGGCTGGGCCGAGGGGATTTCTGTGGGCAGACTGGATGGGGCTCCAAAGACCCCCGGAAGTCCCTGCAAGTCCCTGGAGTCCCTGTGGGTCGGTGGCCTCCATGGACTTTACTTGCTCTCTTCTGAGTTGCTCTTAGCAACTTTAGCTGCGGTGGATTCCAGAAAGTTCTTTTTTCCAGCAGTTTTTCTCTCTAGTGTCACTGGAGAGAGGTGAAGGCAAGCTGTGGGGGAGGAAGGGAACCACGGGGTTCTGGGGCTGGCAGGGAACGTTTGAACATGTGTGTTGAGGGTTGACAGTGCCAGGGCAGGAGACTTGAGGGGTGATGAGAGGTACCTGAGGACCAAAGGCTGGAGAGTTGTAATGTGTGTAGGCCGTTGAGACTCAGCACTCGTGGCCCCTGGGACAGGTGGCCTAGGCCTGGAGGAGTCCAGTCCCCCGCTCCCCAAGGTCTCATGTTGTCCCTCCACCCTCACCCCAGCCACAGCTGCTCCGGTTCTTCACCCCTAAATTACCCTCTCCTCCCAAGCGAGCTAAACCAGTGTCTTTTGAGTTCTGGAAAAATTCCTCTCCCCTTAACTATGCCATAAAAAGTCTGAAAGTTTCCAAAAGGAACACTTCACTGAGACATAGAAGGGAAAACCTGGGCGCAGAGAAACAGTTGATGTTACAGAGTGCAGACCCAAGTCCAGCTCAACCACACATCTAGTTGGGGGTCGCCTGGTGGTACAGGAGCCAACTGTTCTTGGAATTCCTTGACTCAGTCTAGCCTGTGTGGTGGCCGTGAACACAGGTCGACTTCTCAGCAGAAATGTGGCTGGTAGAGTTGGAGGGCTGCTTCCAGCCTTGTGGGACTTTCGAGTTTCTCCAGGCTGATGGGCCCAGGTCTTTGTCTGAGAAGGAACTCTTTGCACCTCCGCCCCAACCTGGGCTGACGCTGACCCAGGCCCCTCTCAGCAGCCCTCCCCCACCCAGCCACCTCCTTCATTCTCCTCTTGGAGGTGACTGGCTCCTAGCTTAGGAGAGCCCACTATCCCTCTCCTCACACTACCAATCTCTCTCTGCCTGCCCAGTTTGCCAGAAGCATGGTCCCTGGGTTTGGGGCTGGCTCCAGCCTGGAGCAGTGGCATACACTGGGCCCTCCAATGGGTCTCTCCATTTCCAAGCCTGCGTCACCTTTGGGGTCCTCTAAGAGTCTGGTTTCTATCTTGAGGGATTGAACTTGTCCATGAGGAAGATGTGGCTGATCTACCCAAGTGTAAAGTGTGTTATTTTTCAAAATAGGTAAAACATCTACATGTTAGTATAATCACACATGAAACATAAGTGGCTTCATCCCTGTATCCCTTCTTCTTCTCTAGAGAGAACCATTACCTGTGCATCTTCCAGAGGTGGTCCCTGCAAGCATATATAATATGTATATTTTGTTCAAGGTATGTACAAATGTATAATATAGATTATATACATTTGTATATACATATAAATATATGCAGGACACCCCCCACACACACACACAGAGTCAGCCCTTCCTATCTGCAGGTTCTACACTATGGGTTCAATAAATTGTGGATCAAAAATATTCCCCCAAAGGAGGAAAGAGAGAGTAGAATATATGGAGAGTGTAACATGGAAACATACATTACCGTATGTAAAATAGATAGCCAATGGGAATTTGCTGTGTGACTCAGGGAACTCAAATGGGGGTTCTATAACAACCTAGAGGGTTGGGATGGGGAGGGAGGTGGGAGGGAGCAAAAGGGAGGGGACATAGGTATACCTATGGCTGATTCATGTTGGTATTTGGCAGAAACCAACATAATACTGTAAAGCAATCATCTTTCAATTATAAAGGGTTCCCTGATAGCTCAGTTGATAAAGAATTGGCCAGCAATGCAGGAGATCCCGGTTCGATTCCTGAGTTGGGAAGATCCGCTGAAGAAGGGATAGTATACCCACTCCAGTATTCTTGGGCTTCCCTGGTGGCTCAGCTGGTAAAGAATCCACCTGCAATGCGGGAGACCTGGGTTCGATTCCCTGGGTTGGGAAGATCCCCTGGAGAAGGGAACAGCTACGCACTCCAGTATTCTGGCCTGGAGGATTCCAAGAACTGTATAGTCCATGGGGTCCCAAAGAGCTAGATACAACTGAGGGACTTTCACTTTCACTTTTCAATTAAAAATAAATAAATTAAAAAATTTCCTCCCCTCAATTCCAGAAAGTTCCAAAAAGCAAAACCTGGATTTGCTGTGTGGACCAGCATTGTATTAGGTATTGTAGGTAATCTAGAGATGGTTTAAAGTTTATGGAAGGATGGAGGTCTATCGTGTGCAAACACTACACCATTTTATATGAGGAATTTGAGCATCTGAGGATTTGAGGGTGTGACTGAAGGTGGGGGTGGGGGCCTGAACCCAATCCCACTGTGGGAGGGTCAATTGTATATAAATTCATTTAATATATTTTGGAGATAGTTTTGTATGGGCACAGAAAGTGTTTCTTCATTTTAAAAAGTGGCTGCTAGTATCCCTTGTAGGATTATATATTTGTTTGACCAATTCTATATTTCCAGGCCTTTGGGTTGCTCCCTATCTTGCTATCTCTCTAAGCCACAGTGAGCATCTTTATCTTTGTAACTAGACTGCTTGGCACAAGTGCCTGTGTGTCTTCAGGATAAATCCTGGCAGTGATGTTCTTGGCCAAAAGATATGTGCATTTTTAGTTTTGATAAATATTGTCAAAATACCCTCTAGGGTGACTGTACTGATTTCTTAAGTCCCATCAACAATATTTGAGAGCTTCTGTTTCTCTACATCCTCACCAACACAGAGGGCCATCAAACTTTTGATATTTGCCAGCCCAGGAGCTAAAAGTAATTGGTACGCATAGTCATTATAATTCTTTCTTCTTTGTACCAGTGTGGTTAAAGCATCTTCTCATTATGTTCAAAGACCCTTTATTTCCATTTCTGTAAGTTCTTTCCTAATCTTTCCCATCTTTTTTTTTTTTTTGGCTATGCCACCTAGCATGTAGGATCTTAGTTCCTGGACAAGGGATTGAACCATGCCCCCTGCAGCAGAAACATTGGCCCACCAGGGTGTTCCCCATCTTTTTTTTAAAAATTAGGTTGTTGACCTTTTTCTTGACTTCCCTTCCCTGATGGTTCAGATGGTAAAGAATCCGCCTGCAATGTGGGAGACCTGGGTTCGATCCCTAAGTTGGGAAGATCCCTTGGAGAAGGGAATGGCTACCCACTCCAGTATTCTTGCCTGGAGAATCCCACGTACAGGGGAACCTGCTGGGCTACAGTCCATGGGGTCGCAAAGAGTCAGACATGACTGAGTGACTTTCACTTCACTTCAGTTGGCTTTTTTTTTTTTTTTTGATATATAGAAGTGCTTTATATATTAAGGAAATTGACCTTTGCCAACTCCCAAGTTGTAAATCTCTTTGTATTTTGTTTATAATTGGACTTTTCTTTGACATTCAAATTTTTAATTTGTAATATAATTAAATTTATTACTTAAAAAAATGCCTTCCAAATTTTGTTTTGCTGAGAAAAATCTTTCCCACTCTGAGCTTATTTTAAAAACATATTCCATTTTCCTAATGCTTATATGGTTTGTTTTAATGTTTAAATTTCTGACCCATCTGGAATTTATTTATTTATGTATTTATTTATTGAAGTGTAGTTGATGAACAATATTATGTTAGTGTCAGATGTACTACATAGTAAATTGACGATCAAACACATTATGAAATGATCATAGCAATAATTCTAGTAACCATCTGTCACCATACATAAAAATTAGTATTTATTACTATATTCTATTAGCTGTAAACCACATCCCTGTGAATTATTTATTTTGTAATTGGGAGTTTGTGGCTCTTCATCTCCTTCAGCTATTTACTCAACCCCTGACCTGTTGGTGACCACCTGTTTCTTCTTTATGAGTCTGTTTCTGTTTTGTTTGTTAGATTCCACATATAATGAAAATGCTGTGTGCAGTATTCGTCCCTCTCTGTCTGACTTATTTCACTTAGCGTGAAACACTCTAGATTTATCTGTGTTGTTGCAAATGGCAAGATTAACTTCTTTTTAATGACTAATATTCCGTGTGTGTGTGTGTGTGTGTGTGTGTATACATATACATATAAAACCTAAACTGTATCCATATATAAAAACTAATCAGTATCTATTCATATACTGGTAGGCACTTAGGTTACTTCCATATCTTGGCTATTCAGTTAATGCTGCAGTGAACATAAGGGTGCATATAACAAATATTTCAAATTAAATAGTATTTCAAATTAGTATTTTGTTTTCTTCAAGACAATACCCAGGAGTAGTATTGCTGGCTCATATGGTAATTCTATTTTTGATTTTCTGAGGAACCTCCATGCATTTTCCATAGTGGCTGCCTCTTTTTCCATTCCCTGCAACAGAGTATGAGTTTTCCCTTTCCTGCACATTGTCACCAGCATCTGTTATCTGTGGTCTTTTTGATGGTGGCTATTCCGACAGGTGTGAGCTGACATCTCATTGTGGTTTTGATTTGCATCTCTCTGATGAGTAGCGGTGCCGAGCATCTTTTCTTGTGTCTATTTTGGGCTGAGGAGTAAGGTGGGGATCCTGCTTTATTTTTCCCAGGTGGCTGCTCGATTGTCCCAGTGAATCAGGCTCTTCTGAAGGCTCCCTCTTTTCTCCATGGATATAAACTATGAGCCTGCTTTCTTCAGCACATATTTAGTGGGGAGTTGGTGGGGAGGTGGGTGACAGAACCTGCCTTAGTCTCAGCCCCGTTTTCTTGAGGGGTTCAGTTCAGAATCCAAACTTGCAAATTCCACTGGAGGAAGCAGAAGCCCTGCAGCTTATGAGGCATCTCTTTTCTCCTTGGGGGGTGGCTCCTTGATCCCACCTTCCCTACTCTCCCTGCCAGGGCCACAAAGCACACCTTCCACTCGTCCCTGCACAGTGATGGAGGAACCCCAGGTCTGGTCCCCGTGGAGCACATCCAGTCTGGTCTGTGCTCATCCACACCCAGGGGCTTCAGAGGCTTCCTGTCTCTTTATCTTCAGAGGACACCTCTTGGTGGCTCCTCACCCGCCCGGTTTAAGGCTTGGAGAGACTGTGCCAGCTTAGGATTGGATCCTGAATCTGAATGCTCAGAGTCAAATTCAAGACCTTGTCTTCAGCACCCCCAGTTTTCCACACCTCTTTGCATCTCAGGATTCCCCTCTACAGGCACTACTGGCCCAGCCAGGACCTCTCCCTGGGTGCCCCCTGGTACTATCAACACCCTCCTCTGCTGATGTCTATCGGGCCAACTCACTGCTGGGCGACCGTGAATGGTAATGAGTTTTCTTTCTTAATATCTCCAGTTTTACCAGAAATGCAGCATGGTGGCCAGTCCACACTCTGAATTCGTGGTGAAATGACCAGCACCTGTGTGTGAAGGAGGGATATCACTGGTCCAATGGACCCAAGTCACCAGCCATCAACCTGGCCCCTCTCGCTGCTCTGGTGCTGGGAGCTCCCACAATCACACTCGTGCTTTAAAGGCCACCTGGATAATTTTCTTGTTCTAAATCTGAGCTTATTCAAAGAAAAATGACTTTGGCTTGGTGTGTGAAAAAGGTCAGGTCATTGCACTGTTGGAAACATCTACATGCTTGCAAAGAATGGAGAATTTTCTGAGCATGTGGCTCCCTCAGTGCCTTTACCATGATTTGTTTCTCCCTTTGTGTGGGGTCCAGGTGAGTGTTTTTAAAAAGGCATCTGGAAGCCTGAGTGTCCTGTCACCTGCGGGGGGTGGGGGGTGGGTCAGCTGGCCACTGCCGCCCAGGGGAGGAACGTGTTTTTGACTAAAATATGAAAAGTTTCAACATTCATTCTAGAATCTCCCAACACTCGTTATTTTTCCCTTTCATAAGCAATTGTTTAAAAAGGATTTTTATTTTACGTTCATCTCAATTTTCCCCTGACTTTTCATTTGAAAAAATTTTCAGCCACAGAAAACTGCAAGAATAATAACTGTCAAATTCATCACCGGTTAACGTTTTGCCACATTTACTCTGTCTTGCTATAGAAACACAGACGTTGGTCCAAAAAAAATCAGTAATATTTTCTTCATTCTTTTCTTCTTGGTTCTCTTTTTCTCCCTTGGACTATTTGAAAGTTGCACATTTTGTGCAGGTAAGTCTGCACATCTATTCTAAGAAATGAACATTCTCCTTTATAAGAACAAAACCCTTATCACACCAGTGAATCTTACACAGAGGCACATCTGTCTCTCTCTGGGGCCAATATTCAGATTTTGCCAGTTTTCCTAATCCTGGCCTTTCCCTCTTGACCCAGGGTACAGATAAGGCCCATCACCTCCCCCCACTGCCGGGTCTTCTCTACTATCTCTCATTTGAATCTTCTCCTACCCACCTTGTCTTTCCAGATGCTGGTATTTTAAAGTGTTCAGGTTGTTCATTTGGCAGTTGTGCATGCACGCTTAGTTGCTCAGTTGTGTCTGACTCTGCAAGCCCATGGATTGTAGCCTGCCAAGCTCCTCTGTCCATGGGATTTCTCCGATTTCTCCGGTAAGAATACTGAAGTGGGTTGCCAGTTTCTTTTCCAGGGGATCTTCCTGATCCAGAGATTGAACCCACATCTCCTGCATCGCAGGCAGATTTTTAACCTGCTGAGCCATCCAGGGAGCCCATTTGTTTTGCAGAATTCTCTTCAATTTCGATTTGACTGATTCCTCTTTTTGAAGAAACTCGGGTGAACTATTGCCTACTTTGCCAGGATCGACCTTAAGTTCTGCTTTTGAAGAGCTGCTCACATGAAATAAAACCCAGAAGATACAGAAGAATTCATACTCAAGGGTCTCTCTCCTTTTCTGTCTCTTCTTGCAGGCAATGTGTGCTCCAGATTTCTGTGTCTCCTTCAGAGACAACACCCCACGGACCTGTGTAATGATGGCCCACACCTCCACCTGGGGAGTTCAGTGGGTGTGACTGTCTTGTCTGTGACTCTTGCCTAGAAGCCTCAAAAGACCATCAGAAGTCTCACTAAGATGCTTCTCTGGCCATTGGTCCTTCCCCTCCCTTCTCACCCTGTCACAGTGGTCTCCCTCCCGAGTGAGACAGGCTGGGACCTGGGACTTTCAACCTGAGTCCTTGCAGGTTGCACCTGGACATTCAGGAAACACTTGTGCAGAGTGACTGTGCCTGCACACACACACAACATACATACACAAACATGCCACACATGCATACACTGACACTGACACACACACACCATACCTACATACCCTCCCATACACATCACACACCATATACACACATTACATACACCATGCATATACACACCATATACACACACACCACACACCATATGGACACACACACTATACACACACATACCATACACACATATACCCCCCACACATACATCATACACACACACCACACACCATACACACCCACATACACACACACCATACACACACATAGACACACACACACATCATACACACACATACACCCCCTACCCCCCACCCCGACCCCACACACACAGCGACAGAGGCCTCTGGTCAACAGCTCTCTTGAGCTCCCAGCCAGAACCACCTGGTCAATCCACAGAATGGTGAGAAAGAATGCATTACTGTTTTGAGTCAGCATCTTTGGGTTTTTATGACACAGAATTAGGTGGCGGAACCAGGGCTGTTTCTGCTCCGCAGGTGGGAGTGAGCCAGCCTGCTGGAGGGGTGCAGGGTTTGCCTGCCTCGGGGACCTGCAGGGATAGAGACAGGGCAGACACAAAGCAAGGCTTTTAAAATAAAAGTTATTTTATTTATCAAAGTAATAAACAGTACATACACACACACACACACACACACACACACACACGTGGCAACAACTCAGATGCATTAGAAAACATTAACATGAAAACGGCTGCCCCTCACCCGCTGAGCTTTCCTGCCTGTCTGAGAGACAGCATCTTTTGGAAGTTAGTTCCAGTTTGTTTTTCTCTCCAAACTCCAGATCTCAAACTTGTCCCTCCACTCCTCAGTCCCGGTCATTAGACAGTAGTAGCTGCTCAGCCTGCAGTCGCTCACATGAGCATTTAGATCCCTGTCCCCAGTGTGTGAACTTTCTGAGATTGTTTCTGATTTCTGCAGGAGCACCTCCTATTCCAGCAACAGTTGCTGATGTAACTCTCAATTCCCAGCTTTGTAGGATAAGGTACTGGCACCTCCTCCCTTTCTTCTGCTTTCCTCCTCCCTTCCAGAGCCCATATTTGAGGGTCCGCTTGGACCACTCCATAGCACTGCACTGTGTAACTGATGCTATGGTGCCTTCCTGGGGAAGTATCCGTGAAATTCTCAAATTAGGTGCAAGGTTGTGTATGTGTTTAGGTTCCATTTCCCTGGGAGAATTTAGAACTCCCATCAGATTCTCAAAAGGATAAGATCCAAAGGTGAAATACTGGGCCCTGACAGTAACAGTGTTAGTCACTCAGTCCTGTCCAATTCTTTGCGACCCATGTACTATAGCCCACCAGGCTCCTCTGCACGTGGGATTCTCCAGGCAAGAATACTGGAGTGGGTTGCCATTTCCTGTTTTCCACCTGTCCCTAGACCTACCCCCACCTTCTCCATCCCCACCCCCACCTTCTCCATCACCTGTGCCCTAAGCCCCCAGGCTGGGGGGTGACTCAGGGCGGGTGGGGAGAATGGAGGGGGCAGGAGTCTCCCTCTGCAGGGCCCGCCCTCTCAGGCTGACTGTGTCTCCCTGAAGGACCCTGCTCCATATGACCACTCTCTCTGGGGACTCCCCTTGTAGGGGTAACCACAGCTTGGTTGCTCCCAGCCCCGCTCACTGCCTTGTTCCTTGTGGTGCCGCCACACCCCACCCACACCCCTGTCAATCGTTCCTTTGAGAACCCACCTCGACTTTGCCTGATCTAACAAACCCTGAGTCTTCGGTTGTGTGCTCTTGGCAAAGGGAGCAGTTGAATTGCCATGCTGTCTCCCAGGGGTCTGATTGACCCTGCGGGAGAGCTGAAACTGGGAGGCCTTTATCGTTACCTCAAATCCAGACAAGGGGCCAGCAGCCTTTAACTGGACCCTCAAATGACCAGCCATCAGATTCCGGGAGGGGAGTGCCAAAGTAGATGCCTTCAGGTGTGGGCAGTACCTGGGAAGGGCTCCCGGCAGTGGGCCCCAGCCCTCGCAGGGCATGAGAGCCTTGGGACCCAGGGAGGATGGGGGAGTGCACAGCAGAGCCCTCTGCACTCCTGATCCTGGTCTGGCCTTCTAAATGGGGCTTCTTCCCCCCAGGCCCCAGTTCTTAGAGGTGTTTGACACACAGCAGATGCTCAGCAAATCCTTGTTGAATGAGAGCTGGGTAACAGCTTCTTTGATATTTTAAAATTGATAACCGCAGGACTCCTGTGTGCCACTGTTGTTTTTCTTTTTAACTCTTTGCTTTGAAATGCTTCCATAGAAAACTCATTAAAATGAGATCAAAAAGTTATCAGATTTCCTATTTGTTAGCATTTGGCACTGTCCTCTCCATATATATATAAAACATAAGTATAGTATGTGTGTGTTAGTCACTCAGTCATGTCTAACTCTTTATAACCGGAATGACATGGCCTGCCAGGATCCTCTGCCCAAGGGATTTTTCAAACAGAAACACTGGAGTGGGTTGCCATTTAGTTCTCTAGGGTATCATCCCAACTCAGGGACTGAACCTGGGTCTCCTGCACTGCGTGCAGATTCTCTACCATGTGAGCCACCAGGGAAGCCCATGTATAGTATATATGTATCATATACACACATGCTTATATACACTTGGGCTATTATTACTTTCTGAAACATTTGAAAAAGTTGGAGAGTCCTGGGTTTTGCCTATCAATACTTCAGTGTGTCTCCCAAACACAAGGGCATCTTCTTACACACCCGCTATACAGTTTATCAGCTTCATGAGATGGGACATGGACTCAAAACGATGATCTACTGTGTGATCCATGCACACACTCCAGTTGTGCTCATAGTATCCTTTATAGATGCCCTCCCCGCCATCCCACGTTAGGGATCCACCCCCAGATCATACTGCCTTCAGCCGTCACTTCTCTCTAGAGTCCTGTGTCCTTTGTGATGCTTTGGAGGACCACAGACCGACTGTGTTCTGGAAGCATCCTTCTGTTTGGGTCTGTTTCCCCCGGAAGGGATATGATTCTGTCTCTCACTCCTCTGCCCCAGATCCTGCAGGTTCAAAGTTCACAGCATCTCTCATCCCAGAGGGAGGAGCCCCTGCTTCCAATTTCTGCTCTAAGTCAAAGTCCAAGGTTTAAATGTCCGACTGGAGGTCACATACTTCCTGAGTGATGGAGCTGAGGTGACATTCAGGTGTCTTCAGCTGCAGCCCAGGATCTTCCCCATCGTCTGGTAGAATGAGTAATGAGTGGCTGTGACACACACATTTTCCCCTTAGCCTTGGCTGGCCTTCCTCCCACAAGCCTCGGTGTGTTCATGGGATGATGGACAGGAGATACTTAGAAGATGAGAGAGACTAAATCGATTTTCCAGAGAAAGCACTTACAGCTGCTCTCAGAGGAAAGCCTCCTGGAGGAGGGAGCTTGGAGTGGAGAGCAGGGCGGAGAGGAGGAGTCGAGGGAGTAAAGGCAGAGAGGGTGATGGGGCCTGTGGTGAGTGAGGGGGGAGGTGGAGAGAAGAGCTCGCTGTGCTGTGTGACTTTGGAGAGAGGTGGGGAAGGGATGTTTGGAGATGTAGTGGTGGGGGCTGTGGGTTTGGAATATTCCCTCACTCCTGCCCCCCTCCTTCTTCTCCTGTGTTTGCCTCTTTTAGTCACTTTTGATGCTTTAGAACTTCGGGGCTGAAGAAGACTCTAGAGAGTCCCTTGGGTAGCAAACCAAGGGATCAAACCAGTCAATCCTAAAGGAAATCAACCTTGAATATTCATTGGAAGGACTGAGGCTGAAGCTGAAGCTCCAATACTTTGGCCACCTGATGCAAAGAGCTGACTCATTGGAAAAGACCCTGATGCTGGGAAAGATTGAGGGCAGGAGGAGAAGGGGGAGACAGACGGTGAGATAGTTGGATGGCATCATGGACTCAGTGGACATGAGTTTGAGCAAGCTCTGGGAGATATTTTGGCATTCTGCAGTCCATGGGGTTGCAAAGAGTCAGACATGACTTAGCGACTGAACAAGAAGACATTTTAGAAAGCCCTTTCAAGAGAGGCCCATGTTTCATGTGAGCTCAACTCTGTTCATCTGGTCCCGAGGTGGCTGGGCTCTATTCTGGTTACACACTCACGGATGGAGGTGTCTCCATCTGGGTCACTGTAAGGGCTGCCTCTGTGCGGTGAACACAGATGCAGTGTGCTGGCCCGAGGTCCTCAAGGCTTCTTCAGACCAGCATCATCAGGCTGTTGAGTTGCAGATGACCACAGAAAGGCTTCTCTGCTCCTTTTGACATTGCACAGGTGCAAGTTTCCTGCCCTGGACAGGCTGGACATCCCAAGTCAGAGCCCTGGGCATGGGAGAGCGCTTGCCCTCCTGCGTCCTGCCTGCTGGACCCCTTCCCCTCTTTGGGCCTCAACCCCTCCATCTGCAAAATGGAGCTATAAATACTGACTTACAGACAGGATGTGTGTGAGGATTAAGGGGGATGATATGTTATAGTGTAAGGGTCTTTGACAACTTCTCACGCCCACCCTCATTTAGGACAATAGCAGGGTACATGGAGCATGACAGGGCTGGAGGGTCCCCTCTACCCCCAAATCTGACCAGGATTGCTAGGCATCTCCCACATAAATTACACATTCAGCTTTCCCTGGCCTATCTTCCCTTTGTTACCATGGAGATAGGCGACCAAGAGGAACTTGAGACTTAGAGGGTCCTTGAAGGGTGCTGAACCTTGTACAGGGAGGCCTTGGAGAAGCCCCCTTCCCTGCAAGTCCTCCCCTACAGGGGCCACTGGAGACCCCTCATTCTTTGTCTGGAAGATGCAAGTGTTTTCAGGACATGGCTATTAGCATTTCTCACTCTCTAGGAGAACAATTCCTCAGAGGAAACTAACAGCAAATCCCCAGCTGTAGCCTCAAAGCAGAGTTTAACACGACCCTTTGCATCTGCCTGTCCCTCCTATGAGCTCCTGGCTGGGCAGCTGGGGTTGCTCCTCGACCCCCCACCCTCACCTCCCATCCAGGCTCCCCCTGCATTCGGGCCACCTCCACCTGCTCCTGCTTCATCCCCTGGACCACATCAGCCCCTGCACAGACGCCTCCGTGGCTCCCCATTGCCACGTGAGTTAAGTCCTCAGCTCTGCTTTCAAGTGCTTTTCCAATCAGATCTTCCAGCATCTTTCTCTGGGTACCCCACCTCTGACTGGGATGGGTCTTCCATGTGCCTGGGGCTCTCCCAGCCCTGGGCCTTTGCCCAAGCTGCCCATCTTGCCTGGGAAATCTTCACACATCTCTTCCCACTCCCTCAAAGCTCACCCCAAATGCCATCCCCTTCAGGAGGTACCACCCCTCATTCCACCCCCAACACGATCTCTCCTGCCACTCATTCTTGGCACTGACCTCACCGGTCTTGTCTGTATCCTCTGGAAACCATCAGCGGAGGCCAGAGCCAGGTCGTGCCAGCTCAGGTTCAGTAAAGTAACGTGGACAGTTTGAAATCCACCATGGTGGGAAGATTCATGCCAGGAAAAGATCAGCAAACACGACAAATCTGTCCAGCAGTATTTACTCACTTTCCACATTTTAGATGCTGTGCTGGGGTTTTACTTGCTTTATCCCAGTTAACCTTCATATCACCTCTGTGGGACAAGTTATCAAGGAGGCAGCTGAGAATAGAAAGGTTGAGAAAATATCCTAAGGTCATACCAGTAGTGGCTAAGACCTCTCAACAAGTGGAGGGGGGTACCCTGTGCTTTAGAGCAGATACCCAATTTTCTTTTGGCACCAGGGACCAGTTTTGTGGAAGACAGTTTTTCCATGCACTGGGCAGAAGGCACAGTTTGGGGATGATTCAAGAATATTACATTTATTGTGCACTTCCTTTCTACTCTAATGTCGCCACCAATCTGACAGGAGTTATCAGTCTGTGGCCTGGAGTCTGGAGACCCCTGCTTTAGAAGGTTCTGCTCTCTCCTTGGGGTAAGGAGGCTGGGTGCTTGGGGACACACCTACCTAGAGATTGTGAGACCATCTGGACCAAGCCCGATATACCTGATTCCCTGGATCTCCTGCCCTGATGGCCAGAGGCCTCCTCCCAGGGCCGGTGTGGGTCTCCTCCCTGACCTTAAACCCAACCCCAAAGGTAAGCCTCGTAGCTCAGTCGGTAAAGTAGCTCACTCTTTCTGCAGTGCAGGAGAGCCAGGTTCAATCCCTGGGTCAAGAAGATCCCCCTGGAGAAGGAAATGGCAACCTGCTCCAGTATCCTTGCCTGGAAAATCCCATGGACAGAGGAGCCTGGAGGGCTGCAGTCCATGGGGTTTCAAAGAGTTGGGCATGACTGAGTGACTAACACTCTCTTTCAAAGGAAACCCAGGACTGTGTGTGGAGGAGTGGCCGAGAGGCAGCTCTTTGTGAAAGCTCTTTCGTCGCGGGGCTGGGAGTTCGTGTGCATGTGTAGGAGGCTTTGGTGGTAACAGGTGGAGTGGTTGGGGGCAGGCCAGGGGCCAGGCCTTCACCTGGTCCACACTCCCCCCGTGGCCACGTCCTGGAGTGGGTCCCCATGGAGCCCGAGAATTCTCAACTCAAACCTAGCCTCCCAGGTCTTTGGAAAGAATACAGTCAAGGTGGGTACATGGAGTATATTTTACTCATTAGCTTGATTTATCACACTTAGATATTCAGACACGTGGTATGGGCTTCTGTCTGGCGCCGTGGCTCAGGCCAGTGAGTGAAAGGAGAACACGGGCCAGCACAGTTCACGTGGCTGAGCCAGGGCCGGGGCCCAGGGCTGACTGAAGCCAGGATGGCCACACAGCATTGCTTTGTGCAAACTGCCCAGAGAAGAGTGCGGATGGGGGCAGATGTGCTAAGAGAGAAGCAGAACGGTCAGGCTTTTAGGAGTGCGGGTAATAGCCGGGGACCATCTCAACTCCTTACCAGCTTGGACTAAATGCAGGTGGTGCAGAGCTGGGCAAACTGTGAGGATGCAGGATTTAGGGACTCCAGTTGCTTGAGGACCTTGTTGGGGGATGTTCTCGGGGAGAGGAGGAGGAAGTCTTTTCAGGGCCCTGCCCTGACCCCCTTAACCAGAGCTAACAATGAGGCTGAGATAGTGGACAGCCAGCCCTATCTGTGGGTGCAGCCCTGGCTTCCTCCAGCTGGGAGCCCCTCCCCTTGCTGCCAGCTACAGCTTCAGCTCCACACTTGGGGAGTCTGTTTGCCCCACTGCCTACTGAAAAGGGGCCTGGACGTCTGCGCTGGGATGCAGGTCAGAGGGATGGGCAGGGCTACATGCTTGTTAGGAGGCCTGTATCTCTTGGCCAAAGGAAAAATTCAAGACATCTTTGGTCATGATTTAAAGAAAGAATCAAAGGAAAAGAGGAGGTCCGAACATAGGAAATTCTTACCTGAAGTCAGCGTTGGGGCTGGGGAAGGGAGGATGACGTTGGAGCCCCAGCCAGTCCCAGACTTCTGGGGGACACGTGGCAGTGAGGCTGTCCTCTTTGTGGCCAGAGGTGGGCTCCAGGAGGACATTCTGAGGGCATGAGGTAAAGCATGTGGAGCCGGGCGTGGACGGGGTTACTGGAGCACTGCCTGGCAAGGATCATTCTGGGAGGAGCCTCTGTCTTTGTTGTCATGGCCTCCTCCTCAGAGTGTGTGTGTGTGTGTTGTGGGCGGAGGGGCGGGGGTACATTCCTGAGACATTTCCAGCGAATTCTTCTTGATTTTCTGGTCACTGTGATGTGGGGGCTGGGGCCCCTCCTAAGGCGGAGGGTGGGGGGCAGAGACTAGACTGGATGCAGGGAGCCAGCGGTTGGCAGCACAGAAGAACAGCTGCAGGGAATCTCCCCTTCCCATGTCTCAGACTGGAGAGAAGTTTTTATGGGACCTGAACTAATGAAGGCAGGGCCAGGCGTCCAGGGAGGGGCCTCCGAGGGGCAAGCCCTGTTTTCTGTGGCAGGGGGTTGGGGTGTCCCTGGCAGAAGGCACTTGGCTTCCGATCAGGTTGGGTGGGCCAGCAGAGCCAGCCCTTCCCCTGCTGCCATGTGCAGGGACTCTGAGGGGCCCACCACTCCTTTTCCTTTGGGGGCTTTGGAGCCCATCCAGGGAACACAGCCTAGGAAGTCCAGCCTGGCCTCTAGCGGGTGGGCTGGGGGGGTTTCTTCCAGCTGGCTCTCTATAAGCTGTCAGATGCCTCGAGGAGGCCAAAATAAGTGTTTCTAATAAGAGACACCCCCTCACCAAGTCTGAGGAGGTGGCCTAGGTCTGAGAAGCCAGACGAGGTAAAATTTTTTTCTGTACCACTGGCCACCCTCAAAGACACCTTCCTTCTCCCTGTATTTTTCCAATTCTTATGGAAGATGTATCAACTTCCTGGGGCTGCTATCGCGAATTGCCAGAAAACTACAGACACACACACACATGTACATAATTTTCCTTGTAGTAAAAAATATATATATAGCATGAAGTTTACCATTTTCCCATTTTCTAGCCATTCGTCATGGCATTTCATGGCATTTCATTTGTACATGATATGTCAAGTACACTTGTTGTGCAACCATCCAAGAGGAACCAGGAAGGCTCACTCCCAGGCTCCCGGACCTTGGGGCATCATTCCTGGTGGAGTAGGAATCTATCCCTGCTTCCTTATGGAGCTCCAAGGAGCAGGACCCCTGACAGGGCTGAGAATGGGGCCAACCCACAGCAGTAGTAGCACAGGCCTGGTGTAACCCAGTGACTTTGAAGCAGATAACCACTCAGCAGGGCCCCATTCCCCTACTGCACAAGGTCCCCCTTCACGTTGCCATGCTAGTCACACCATCCGCCCAGAGCTCCTTCTCCCTCTAGGCTGATGGTTCTCAAAGTCTGGGCCCTGGACCAG
Organism: Madoqua kirkii; assembly: GCA_006408675.1. Taxonomy (NCBI): domain Eukaryota; kingdom Metazoa; phylum Chordata; class Mammalia; order Artiodactyla; family Bovidae; genus Madoqua; species Madoqua kirkii. The sequence goes on along the minus strand of SJYC01089545.1, from coordinate 1,951 downwards.
CAGGACTTGGTGGAAATGCCAATCCTCAGCCTTTACTCTGGATACAGTGGGACAGAGACAAGAGGTGACGATAACGTTGGAGCAAGCCCTCCAGGAGACTCTGATCCACACTCTGATCTCAGGTGTATGAAGCTGCTCTGGGTGTACAGAGAAATCCTGTTTGGAAAGAACTCATTATGTCCCCTGCAAAGCTACCATTTTTACTACCAAAAGCTCCATGAATAAGTAAAACAAGGGAGCTGAGAGATCCAGCAAGATCCTGTGAGTCAGGGATTGCAAATGAGCTGCCTGAGGGTGCTTCTCTGCTTGGATTTGTTTGGCCTGCACGTATTTTTAAAAATTTAATTAGTTGCCAGCATTAAAGAAACAGAAAATTTCACATAGAAATTCAGATTTCAATGTTTCTTGAAAAAAAAAAAAATTGGTGTGTCTGGCAGTCTGGCTATAGCATATCCCCATGTGACAGTGGACTAGGGCAAAGCCCAGGCCACCCGGGCTCAACAAGACCTGGGCTCCCCAGTTAGCCACGGTCCCCACTCCTCCCTAAGGCCAGGAGGAAACCCCACATGACAAGTTCCTTCATTATTCACTGAATTGACTTTAGCAAGGGTTTTGAGTTTTCAAACCTTCTGCATGACTGGAAGCCACTAATTGTAGCCACTATGACAGTTAATTTTTTAAAACTATTTATTTGTTTGGCTGTGCTGGATCTTCCCTGCAGCCTGTGGGGTCTTTTAGCTGTGGCATGTGGGATCTAGTTCCCCAACCAGAGACTGAACTCAGGCCCCTGCATTGCGAGTGCAAAATCTTAGCCATTGCACCATCAGGGAAGTCCGTGTGATGGCTAATTTATGTGTCAGCTTGACTAGGCCGTGGAGGCTGCAAAGCAAATGAGCAATCTTATAATATTACTAATTAATAAATAATAAAAATCAACAATTATGTTATTAACAATAACAGTATTTGCTGGCTGTTTATTATATGCCAGACACCATGCTAAGGGCTTTCTTCTAAGTAAATCTCATTCAATGTTTGGAATAGCCTTATGGGACAGGTACCACCAGCATCACTTTGACTGAGGGAACAGTCCCAGTGAAAAGGACCTCATTCAAGGTCACCTAGCTCAGGAGTGTCAAGAAAAAGATTCGAACCAAGATTTGAATTTCAAAGTTTATGAGCATAACCACTATACCATACTGCCATGGCAGAGCATGGGCTTCACTCTGAGTTTCCAAATGAGATTATGCAGTAGAATCTGCTGGGGTAAAGAAAGCAGAGGCCCTAGATTGTGATTCTGGTAGTCCTAGAATCACAGTTTGCCATGCCCATCTGCACAGGCCATGCACTGTACAACTGTACTCAATGGACCAATCCAAATGGTGCTGTAGGCAATGGAGAGGGAGATGCTGATGTTTCCCACCTCTCCTAGAGGTAGAGAGGAATGGTGTTATGTTCACATAGTGAAACACTTCACAGCAATGCAAGGAACTAAATAATACCTGCCAAAATATGGTTGAATCTCAAAATCTTGATATTGTATCGACAAAAAAAAAAAAAAAGCCAGACACCAAAGGGTCTGTCTTAACAATTTCATTCATAGTGAAGAAGCATGGTAGACATAGTGTTAGCTGAGTGATCAATGTTAATATCACCAGTATTAAGGCATATTGACATCATAAAACCTTTGACATGATGATGCACATCATTTTAATGAGAATTCTTGCCAAAAAGATGCATAACCTCACTCCAGCTATGAGACAACGTTAAGCAAACCCAAGTTGAAGGACATTCTACACAATAACTGACTAGTACTCTGTAGGGTCAGGGTCCTTGGAGACCAGGAAAGACCAATGAATTTCTCCCAGACCCCAGGAGACTAAGAAGAAACAGTCAACGAATGAAATGTGGGACCATGGATAAAATTCAGGCCCAGAAGGACAGTGCTGGAAGA
>SJYC01089544.1:0-69489 GCA_006408675.1 Madoqua kirkii | reverse complement strand
AAAAAAAAAAAATTGGTGTGTCTGGCAGTCTGGCTATAGCATATCCCCATGTGACAGTGGACTAGGGCAAAGCCCAGGCCACCCGGGCTCAACAAGACCTGGGCTCCCCAGTTAGCCACGGTCCCCACTCCTCCCTAAGGCCAGGAGGAAACCCCACATGACAAGTTCCTTCATTATTCACTGAATTGACTTTAGCAAGGGTTTTGAGTTTTCAAACCTTCTGCATGACTGGAAGCCACTAATTGTAGCCACTATGACAGTTAATTTTTTAAAACTATTTATTTGTTTGGCTGTGCTGGATCTTCCCTGCAGCCTGTGGGGTCTTTTAGCTGTGGCATGTGGGATCTAGTTCCCCAACCAGAGACTGAACTCAGGCCCCTGCATTGCGAGTGCAAAATCTTAGCCATTGCACCATCAGGGAAGTCCGTGTGATGGCTAATTTATGTGTCAGCTTGACTAGGCCGTGGAGGCTGCAAAGCAAATGAGCAATCTTATAATATTACTAATTAATAAATAATAAAAATCAACAATTATGTTATTAACAATAACAGTATTTGCTGGCTGTTTATTATATGCCAGACACCATGCTAAGGGCTTTCTTCTAAGTAAATCTCATTCAATGTTTGGAATAGCCTTATGGGACAGGTACCACCAGCATCACTTTGACTGAGGGAACAGTCCCAGTGAAAAGGACCTCATTCAAGGTCACCTAGCTCAGGAGTGTCAAGAAAAAGATTCGAACCAAGATTTGAATTTCAAAGTTTATGAGCATAACCACTATACCATACTGCCATGGCAGAGCATGGGCTTCACTCTGAGTTTCCAAATGAGATTATGCAGTAGAATCTGCTGGGGTAAAGAAAGCAGAGGCCCTAGATTGTGATTCTGGTAGTCCTAGAATCACAGTTTGCCATGCCCATCTGCACAGGCCATGCACTGTACAACTGTACTCAATGGACCAATCCAAATGGTGCTGTAGGCAATGGAGAGGGAGATGCTGATGTTTCCCACCTCTCCTAGAGTAGAGAGGAATGGTGTTATGTTCACATAGTGAAACACTTCACAGCAATGCAAGGAACTAAATAATACCTGCCAAAATATGGTTGAATCTCAAAATCTTGATATTGTATCGACAAAAAAAAAAAAAAAGCCAGACACCAAAGGGTCTGTCTTAACAATTTCATTCATAGTGAAGAAGCATGGTAGACATAGTGTTAGCTGAGTGATCAATGTTAATATCACCAGTATTAAGGCATATTGACATCATAAAACCTTTGACATGATGATGCACATCATTTTAATGAGAATTCTTGCCAAAAAGATGCATAACCTCACTCCAGCTATGAGACAACGTTAAGCAAACCCAAGTTGAAGGACATTCTACACAATAACTGACTAGTACTCTGTAGGGTCAGGGTCCTTGGAGACCAGGAAAGACCAATGAATTTCCCCCAGACCCCAGGAGACTAAGAAGAAACAGTCAACGAATGAAATGTGGGACCATGGATAAAATTCAGGCCCAGAAGGACAGTGCTGGAAGAAAGGTGAAATCTGACCATTGTCTGCAGCTCAGTTACCGAACGTTAACTTGAATCTAGCAATGCTAATGTTCTGTCCTTTACTACCAGGCCGGGTGATGTGAGATGCTAATACGGGAGGAGGCAGAATGAGGAGCACACAGAAACGCTCTGTATTATTTTTTGCAACTTTCCTCTAAGTCTAAAATTAGTTCAAAATTCAAAGCTGAAAACCAAATGAGTCCAATAATCTAGGCAGTGAGCTGTCCGTACCACTGACCCGGCTCCTCCCGCAGGCCACGCAGATGGTCTGGAAAAGTCCATCGGGAATCAGACACAACAGTGTAGCTCTACAGCAAGAGGAAATGTTTGCTCCACTGAGCGCTTTTGCAGAAGCACGGAGATGTAGCCGGCGAAGACAGTCGTATTTTTTTTTAATTATTTGTTTCGTTATTTTTGGCTGCGCTGGGTCTGTGTGGCTGTGACTGGGCTTTCTCTAGTTGCAGCGGGCAGGACTGCTCTCTCTGGTTGCAGCGCACGGGCTTCTCATTGCGGTGGCTTCTCTTGTTGTAGAGCACGGACTCTAGAGAGCTTGGGCTTCAGTAGTTGTGCGGCGGCATGTGGAGTGATCCCAGAAGCAGGGATCAAACCTATGTCCTGGCAGGTGGATTCTTAACCACTGGACCACCAGGGAAGTCCCCGGTATGTTTTGTTTCATGTTATGAAAAATGTTTTTTATTGGAGTTTAGTTGATTGGCCATGCTGTGCTCGTTTCAGGTGTACAGCAAAGTGAATCAGTTATACGTATACATACATCCTCTCTTTTTCAGACTCTTTCCCCTTGCATGTCGTGATGGAGCATTGAGTAGAGTTCCCTGTACTATTCAGGAGGTCCTTATTAGTTATCTTTCTATACACAGAGGACAGTTTTAGGCTCTTACATCTCAGCCAGCTGATGGCTGCTCTGGAGCTGTGGGTATGCCTGGTGTGGGGGCCTTTTTGCCATTGCTAGCCTGCTGTGCCATGAGGGGGCAGGAAGTGGGGGTGCTCTGACCCTGACAAGTCGGCATCACTGTGGAGAGGAGACAAGGTGACAGCGGCCTGCTGAACCCTCTCTGCCCGGGGGCCCAGGTAGAATGTGGCCTGCTCCCTTCCCCTGACTCCACCAACCCTGGGACCGCACTGTCCCATGTCTGCCCCTTTTGGTTTCCGGGTAGCACTGTGCCTGTGGGTCTCCCTTAACGTGGCTGACCAGACCTGGCTGGGTGAACTGGGTTTCGGCTGTGGATCTGGGCCCCTCAGTGGGGAGGGTGTCTAAACTGGTCCTTCAAGGCAAACGCATGGGTTCCTTCTTCCTTTCCACTCCCCAGGTTTTCCAGAAGGAGGTATTTGAATCTCGGGTATCCTTTTGAGGCCTGGGGAATCCCAGATGATGGGCTCCTTTGCTGACAAATGGCTCAAAACTTCTCTGTGAATTTTAAAGGATGCCTCCCCCTTTCATCTTAATAACACATTTTTCTCTTGATTCTAGAACTTTCTGGTGCTGCTCTTGAACTGTTTGGGATTTGGTCTCTGTCTTAGGTTGCCATGGTGTCCAAAGCCAAGGTCACAGTTGCGAGGCCTTGCACCAAGGCCACAGATGTGGAGACCAGAAACAAGATCAACCTCCAGAATGGACTGAGCCTCTTGTAACCATTACCAAAAGCCCTGGATCGTCACCAGCCCACTTCCTGGCTCATCAGTCAGTTCAGTTCAGCCGCTCAGTCGTGTCCAACTCTTTGCAACCCCATGGACTGCAGCACACCAGGCTTCCCTGTCTGTCACCAACTCCTGGAGTTTGTTCAAACTCATGTCCATCGAGTTGGTGATGCCATCCAACCATCTCATCCTCCTGGCCCATATTAGGCAAAAATATCCACCCTGGTCCTCACTCTAAAGTGCCCTAACCAATCACCTAATGCCATCCTCCCAGCAGGAATTTTCTTTGGCTTAAGACTATAAAAATTGGCTACTCACCCACCCACGGAAAGCGTCACCTCCACCTATCCCCCGCTCTCCCTGGCCAGTTAGGAGGTGGCCCAGTGTGCTCGCAGCACCTACATTATCTCTGCCCTTTGTCCTTTATTAACTAACTCCCTTCTGAAATACCTTGTGTCTGGAAATGCTTTCCCAACCCACGTTCGGACTGCCACAGGTGTTTTCTGGGAGCAATCCTTGAATCAAACGTCTTGAGGGCAAACCGTTTGTTTGGGAGGTGATCCCAGAACAGAGCCGTAGAGGTGTACGGAGGGAGACAGAGCGGGGAGGGAGGTGACAAAGGGGTCGGTTGGTCAGCTGACTGTGGTGGGCAACGGACACCCAGCTGTACTGGGGCCTCTGGGACAGATCCACGGGGTTAACCCCACCCACTCCCCTGGCCCAAGGGGTGAGGTCTTTGCACTATTTTACACTGTACAACAACATTTGTACACTTCCGACGACTGTACGCGGGGCTTGGCTTCAGCTCCCAGAGGGATCAGAGCCCGAGGACACTGACAGCCACTCCATGTCCTGAGGGAGGGACAGAGCACATCTGAGGTTGGAATTAGAAGCGAAGATTCCCCAGGGCCCTGAGGAGAAGGTTGGGGAAGCAGAGCTGGGTCCATCCTCCATCCAGGGGAGCCCCAGTATGTCCGGGTGCCTCTGAGAACCTGGGGACCCTGGGAGGATCCGGGGCATCCAGGGACCGCCTTGGCCCTTGAGCTGTCTGGCGACTCAGCGTCCTCACTGCTTGAAGCCGCCCTTTCTCTTTCCATACTGTGAATATCACCAAGCCGTTCTGAATTCATATTCTTTAAACTCTTCTTGTTAAAAAAGAAAATAAAAGCACCACCTCTTTTTTTTAATAATTAAATTTACTTATTTTTAATTAAAGGATAATTGCTTCACAGTATTGTATCGGTTTCTGCTAAACATCAGCATGAACCAGACATAGGCAGGTATATGTCCCTTCCCTCTTGAATCTCTCTCTCACTTCCCTCCCCATTACCCCTCCAGGTTGTTATAGAGCCCCTGTTTGAGTTCCCTGAGTCACACAGCACATTCCCATTGGCTATCTATTTTCCATATGGTAATGTACTCTCTCTGTATATCCCACCCTCTCCTTCCTCCCCACTCCCTAGGACCACAAGTCTGTTCTCTGTATCTGCATCTCCATTGCTGCCCTGCAAAGAGGTTCATCAGTACCATCTTTCTAGATTCCATATATATGCATTAATATATGATATTTGTTTTTCTCTTTCTGACTTAATTCACTCTATGTAGCAGCCTCCAGGCTCATCCACCTCATTAGAACTGACTCAAATGCATTCCTTTTATGACTGAGTAATATTCCATTGCATATATGTACCACAGCTTTTTTATCCATTCATCTGTAGATGGGCATCTAGGTTGCTTCCAAATCCTAGCTATTGTAAATAGTGCAGCAATGAACATTGGGGTACATTTGTCCTTTTCAATTTTGGTTTCCTCAGGGTACATGCCTAGGAGTGGGACTGCTGGGTCCTTTGGTGGTTTTATTCCTAGTCTTTAAAGGAATCTCCATAGTGTCTTACATAGTGGCTATATAAAAGTACTATCTCTTTATTGGTTGTTTTTTTAAGGGCAGTCAACCAGTGAGCAAAAGCGTCTTTTGGCTTCAGGGTGTGAGGCTTTCAGGGGCCACCAGACCTCACCTACCCAGGGGTCTGTTTGCTCATACCCTAAATATGCCAGACCCAAGATGGCACCTTAGTAGATTCTTATTTTCAAATAGAGAAGGAGTTATTGCAGAAATGAGAGGCCAAGAGGCCACCAGAATCCATCGCTGTCTAGGCAGCCCTCTGGGGTCCCACTGAGCCTCCAGGACAGCTCTGTATGATGGAAACTTCTGGGAAGATGGCAGGGTGGTGTCTGTCCCATCCATGACAGCAGCCACTTGTGGCTACTGAGCATCTGACATGTGGTCAGTGCAACCGAGGAACTGAATTTTTGAATTTCACTTAAATCAAATTAATTTACATTTAAATGGGCCACCTGTGGTTACTAAATTGGACTGGGAAGATCTTGAGCAAAGGGAATCCTAAGCTAGTTTCCCCGGCTGGGGCTGAGTTTGGGGTCTGGGGAGAGTCAAACGTGTGCACTAGGTGCAGGACTGGAACCCAGAAAGAAAGCATCTGCTTCCCAACTCACATCTTCTGGAAAAGCCCGTCCAAATCGAAGAAGTTATTATGTTCTGCCCTTTGCCTGGGATACTGAACTTGACCTCCGCCATCAAAGCAAATGGGAAATACTGGCGTCTCAGAGGCCACTTGGGTCAGGTGCGCTTGTGTGTGCTGTCTCCCTTGGTCTCCTGGCTGGGGAGCTGGTGTCATACTATGTAAGCCCACTGTCCTAGAGGGGAAAGCTGAGACTCCGGGACCCCTGCTGCTCAGTCTGAGATTCACAGTGAACAGGCGGCCACATCAGGATTTGAATGCTCATGATCCCTGCACACTTGGGGTTTTCCCCGGAAGGAGATGTTTTGCTCTGAACTGTCTCCCACACTCTTTCTCGGAGCTCATGACTGACACTCACCCGGAAGGGTCTAGCGGATGCCCCAGAGCAGGAAGCTCTCTGCTCCCTCGGTCCTGTGGTGGTAGACTCCTGACTGCTGGCAGCATCTTTGCCCTGACCTACCCCTGCCCCCCACCCATGAGCCTCTTGTTAAAAATAACAAAGAATAACAAGAAACAGACCTCCACAGTCATGGGGACAGCACGTGTTTTCCATTTTCTTGGTCTCTTCCCCGATTCTCTAGATGTGAATTAAATTATAACAAAGAACTTCCTCTTCTCAATACTCTGGAATGACCTAGATGGTAAAAGGATCTCAGAAAAAGTGGATGTGTGTACATGTATAACTGATTCACTTCACTCTACACCTGAAGCTAACACAGCTTTGTAGATCAGCTATACTCCAATAAAAATGAAAAAAAAAAGAACTTGCTGACAGTAAGGCTGGGAGACAGCAGGAAGGGTTGTCTGGTGGAGGAATTTATCTCCAGAGAATTTTTGTAAAACCATTCTTTATTTAAAAAAAAAACAACAAAAACCGTCCCACATGCTGAAGCTGAAACTCCAATACTTTGGCCACTTCATGTGAAAAGTTGACTCATTGGAAAAGACCCTGATGCTGGGAAGGATTGAGGGCAGGAGGAGAAGGGGCAGAGGATGAGATGGTTGGATGGCATCTCTGATTCAATGGACATGAGTTTGAGCAAACTCCGGGAGACAGAGAAAGGCAGGGAAGTCTGGCTTGCGGCAGTCCATGGGATCATGAAGAGTCAGATATGATTGAGCAACTGAACAACAACACCAAGTCCCCAAAACTTTCGATTATAAAGTTCACACGTGTTCCTTACAGAAAATTTGGAAAACAGACAAATACAATGAAATGATATGTATGGTCACTCTCCTCCAAAAATCTTCACTACCCGTTTGTCAAATTCCTTTCCAGCTCTTTCTCTCCTTGCATGATTTGTTTTGTTTGTTGTAGCTGTGACTGCAGATTTTAGGGAGAATTAGAGATTGTGGTTGGGTAAAGATTAGGAGGATTTGGATCCCATGTGAAGTCAAAGGAACACCATAAATCACTGCTTTTCAAAACTTCTGGGATGGAGGCCCAGTTGTCAAACATTCCAACCCATCACCTACCTTCAACCACATGTGGTCCTCCGTCTCAGGATGGAAGCAGCACAAGTCCCATGGGGCTTACCAGTGCATTCGCCATCATCCCATCAGCCAAGTGGAGCCTCCACACCCGTGCCTGGATGCTGCAGCAAAACTCTCAACATCTGCTCTTGATTCCTCACAGTAGCTCTGGTCTAGAGCTGGGATCTGTGAATTGGGTAAAGATTAGGAGGATTTGGATCCCATGTGAAGTCAAAGGAACACCATAAATCACTGCTTTTCAAAACTTCTGGGATGGAGGCCCAGTTGTCAAACATTCCAACCCATCACCTACCTTCAACCACATGTGGTCCTCCGTCTCAGGATGGAAGCAGCACAAGTCCCATGGGGCTTACCAGTGCATTCGCCATCATCCCATCAGCCAAGTGGAGCCTCCACACCCGTGCCTGGATGCTGCAGCAAAACTCTCAACATCTGCTCTTGATTCCTCACAGTAGCTCTGGTCTAGAGCTGGGATCTGTGAACTAGACCCTCGGGCCAAGTCCTGTCCCCACTGCACTTGAGCTCGGGGTGATTCTGACTTTTTAAGTGGCTGGGGAATTTTTTTTTTTTTAATTTCATGATACCTAAAAATTCTATGATTTCGGGGGCCATAAATAAAGCTTCGCAGAAACACAGCTTGTACCTTCCATTTCTGTACCATCCCTGGCTGCATTGGTGGGATCACCCTGCAGAACTGAGTAGTTAAGTCAGAGACCCACTGGCCTGCAGGCCCTAAAATATTCACAGCCTGGCTTTTTAAAGAAGAAGTTTGGTGAGCCTTGTTCTAGATCACTGATTCCTGAGTGTGCTGCCTCTCAGAATCTCCAGGGATTTTTTTTTTTTAAGTCCACAACTTGCCAGGCCACCCCCTGCTCTTTGGACTCAGAATCCCTGGGGAGGGGCAGGGCCCTGAGACTCTGCTTTTCAAATATGCCCGATCCCACTCCTGCCCCCAGGGGGTTCTGATGACTCAGGGATCTGGACATCAGGCCAGGTGTGCCAGGGAGACGTGCTTGTCAAGCCCCCAGGCTGAGTAGGCAGGATGTCCCGGAGTTTGACTCACAGTCTCTTCAGCGACAAAACCCCTCCTGTCCTGAACCGTCTGCTATGTGGGCTCTGTAACCGCACTCCTGGCGGGTCCAGCCCATCCCAGGACACAGCTCAGTTCATGGGTCCTGGGATGGCCCTGGCCCAGAGCCCCTCCTGCCACAGTGAAGCCTCTGCTCTGAGGCCCTTGGCTGCCCTTAGACTGTCCCCCTGGGCTCCTGCAGCCTCAGGAGGCTAGAATTCTTGTCCTGCCTTGGGGGCAGTGGGAAAGGAGTGCCAGGGCCCAGGGTCCTGTGTGCTGTGCGCCCTCTCTGGACCCCCCACCCCCACTCCCTACCTCCCTCACTCTCTGGTTTACGTTTCTGGCTCCAGAACTGGAGGCCTGCGCCAACCGCACACGTGGCCGGAGTCAGTCCTACAGGGCAGCTGAGAGGCGAGAGCTGGGAGGGAGATGACTGTGAAGCAGGCTTGCTTCCTGCTGGTCTCCTCTCTCCCTGAGGGTCCTCATCAACATCTTTATACAGTTGCTCCTTGATGTGGGAGCATCCCTCGTGGGTTAGTGGTAAACAATCTGCCTGCAATACAGATGCTGGTTTGATCCCTGGGTCAGGAATATCCCCTGGAGAAGGGACAGACTAGTCAGTAGGGTTGCAAAGAGTCCAGCATGGCTTAGCAACGAACCTACCACCATCACTGCTGCTGCTGCTGCTGCTAAGTCGCTTCAGTTGTGTCCAACTCTGTGCAACCCCATAGACAGCAGCCCACCAGGCTCCCCTGTCCCTGGGATTCTCCAGGCAAGAACACTGGAGTGGGTTGCCATTTCCTTCTCTAATGCATAAAAGTGAAAAGTGAAAGTGAAGTCACTCAGTCGTGTCCGACTTGTAGCGACCCCATGGACTGCAGCCCACCAGGCTCCTCCATCCATAGGATTTTCCAGGCAAGAGTACTGGAGTGGGGTGCCATTGCCTTCTCCTATCACCATCACTACCCCACTTAATATCTAAGGAAGATATTAGGACCCCTGCAGATATCTAAATACATAGATGCTCGAGTGCCTTATGTAAGATGGCACAGGACAGCCAGCCTCCACACCCGTGGGTTCCAGATCTGCAAACTCGGATTCCGCTGTTGGGTGAACCACAGCTGCAGAACCTGAGGATGCGGAGACGTAACTGTATTTGCAGCGCCTTTCTGATTCCCTGATAGCTCAGTTGGTAAAGAATCTGCCTGCAATGTGGGAGACCCCAGTTCAATTCCTGGGCCAGGAAGATCCCCTGGAGAAGGGATAGGCTACCCACTCCAGTATTCTTGAGTTTCCTTTGTGGCTCAGTTGGTAAAGAATCTGCCTGTGTTGTGAGAGATCGAAGTTTGATCCCTGAGTTGGGATGATCCCCGGGAGAAAGGAAAGGCTACCCCCTCCAGTACTCTGGCCTGGAGAATTCCATGGACTGTATAGTTCATGGGACTGCAAAGAGGAGGACACGACTGAGCAACTTTCACTTTCACTTTTCTGCTTATAACCTCAGCTCTGCCCTCTCACCCTCTCCTTCTCACCTCTCTCCTTTCCCTTTTTCCCCTAACTCTGCTTTTTCTCACTCTCTGGTTCTTCCTCTCCTGCTTTAGTTTTTTGGCCAGACCCACTGCTTCCAGGCAGAGCTGAGCCACCTCGTCAGAGGGCTGGCCCCTCCTCCAGAACCAGATCATGTGGGGCGGTTCCTTTGGGGGCAGTGGCTCAGGCCTTTGGGCTGAACCTGTTCACAGAGTTTTTTATGGGGAAATGTGTTCAGGCCCTGCCCTCAGAAAGCTCACAGTTTGGGGCAAGCGAGACAAACACAGGCAATTTTAACAGTGCCTTAAAGGGTGATCTTGGCTTCCCAAGAGGCTCAGTGGTAAAGAATCTACCTGCCAATCCAGGAGATGTGGGTTCGATCTCTGGGTTGGGAAGATCCCCTGGAGAAAGGAATGGCAACCCACTTCAGTATTCTTGCCTGGAAAATCCCATGAACAGAGGAGGCTGGCAGGCTACAGTCCATGGGGTTGCAAAGAGTTGGACAAGACTTGGTGACTAAACAGCAGCAGCAGTAACAGAGATCTAAAAAATAGTGACTTAAATCCCCCAGCACTTGTTCTTTTACTAAATAAGAAGTTTAGAAGTAGACAACCCAGGGCAGAACCCCAGCTTGTTGCATATTTCTGCTCCCTTGTCTGTAGTAAGTAACTTCTGCCTTCACAGTATCCTCATGATCTAATATGGCTGCTGGAGCTCCAGCCATTGTATGAACTGCAGGATGGAAGAAGGAGAAAAGGCAAAAAAGGCATTTACCTCAATTGAGACAGATACCTTTGAAGGAGGTTTCCAGGAAGCCCCACCAACACCCAGGCTTATGTCTCATGTAGTTATGCCTTCACACCTAGCTACAAGAGAGACAGGGAAATGTGAGTCTGGCTGGGTACATTCCTTCCTAAATACAATCATGATTTTGTTGTTTACCCAGAAAGGGAGAACAGATATTGAATGGCAACCAGCACTTGCCATCATACCCTCAAGATGTTTTTTATGTTTGTTTTTTTCCAAAACAGAGAAGCAGTGCAGCATAGCAGAAAAAATGCCCTGGCTTGGACTCAAGGCCAATCAATCCCTCTAGCAATCCCAGCTGTGCCATCTGGGCAAAGTCACATGCCCTCTCTGAGCCTTTGGCTCCCTTATCTGCAAAAGGGCCTGCTGATGGTATTTCCCTTCCAGATCAGGAGGGACCCAGTGAAAATCTATGAATTCTGTGCTATGCTGTCCTATGCTTAGTCACTCAGTCCTGTCTGACTCTTTGCCATGGACTGAAGCCCACCAGGCTCCTCTGTCCATGGGATTCTTCAGACAAGAATACTGAAGTGCTGCCTTGTACTCCTCCAGGGAATCTTCCCAGCCCAGGGATCAAACCCAGGTCTCCTACACTGTGGGAGCATTCTTTAATGTCTGAGCCACTGGGGAAACCAAAGAATACTGGAGTGGGTAGCCTATCCCTTCTCCAGGGGATCTTCCCAACCCAGGAATCAAACTGGAGTCTCCTACATTGCAGGCATATTCTTTACCAGCTGAAGTGCCGGGGAAACTTCTGTGAATTACAGCACACTATATAGAAATGAATAATATTTCATAGTAAAATTAAAAACAGGCTGAATCCTCCTTTGGACCAGAAGGGAACAACTGGACGGAAGTGGTGCCCCTCTCTTTGCTGCCCCTGTGCCAGCAAGGCTGTAGGAGCAGGTGAGACTCAGTGTGGACAGGGTTGGGGCCCTGCAGGTACAGTGTCCTCATGCCCTGGGCACAGTGGGTATCTTAGGAAAATGTCTACCTGTGGATGACACGGTTCCCGTTGGTTCCAGCTGATCATTGCTGTATAGTGGATGATAACCCCAAACTATTGGCTTCAAATGGCAATTCATTCCTTCTCCTGTATCTGTAGATGCTGGAGGCTCAGCAGGGCAAGTTCACTTTCATGTCATCCTTCTTAGGGTTTCAGTCAATGTCATCAGGGACTGAAGGCATCTGGAGGTTTGACTGGGCTGGTCCCCCCAGAGAGTTGCCCTACATTTGTTGCTGTTCAGTCGCTCAGTCTTGTCCAACTCTTTGCGACCCCATGGACTGCAGCACACCAGGTTTCCTGCAGGTACAGTGTCCTCATGCCCTGGGCACAGTGGGTATCTTAGGAAAATGTCTACCTGTGGATGACACGGTTCCCGTTGGTTCCAGCTGATCATTGCTGTATAGTGGATGATAACCCCAAACTATTGGCTTCAAATGGCAATTCATTCCTTCTCCTGTATCTGTAGATGCTGGAGGCTCAGCAGGGCAAGTTCACTTTCATGTCATCCTTCTTAGGGTTTCAGTCAATGTCATCAGGGACTGAAGGCATCTGGAGGTTTGACTGGGCTGGTCCCCCCAGAGAGTTGCCCTACATTTGTTGCTGTTCAGTCGCTCAGTCTTGTCCAACTCTTTGCGACCCCATGGACTGCAGCACACCAGGTTTCCCTGTCCTTCACCAACTCCTGGAGCTTGCTCAAACTCATGTTCATCGAGTCAGTGATGCCATCCAACCATATCATCCTCTGTTGTCCCCTTCTCCTCCTGACTTCCATCTTTCCCAGCATTAGGGTCTTTTCCAATAATTTGACTCTTTGCATCAAGTGGCCAAAGTATTGGAGCTTCAGCTTAAGCATCAGTCCTTCCAGGGAATATTCAGGGTTGATTTCCTTTAGGATCAACTGGTTGGATCTCCTTGCAGTCCAAGGGACTCTCAAGCGTCTTCTCCAACACCACAGTTTAAAAGCATCAATTCTTCAGCGCTCAGCCTTCTTTACACTTCAGCTCTCATATCCATACATGACTACTGGAGAAACCATAGCTTTGACTAGATGGACCTTTGTCAGCAAAATAATGTCTCTGCTTTTTAATACTCTGTCTAGGTGCTCTACATGATTGGCAGCTAGGGATGAGCTATCTCCTTGACCCACCCACCTCTACTCATCTGCCACATGGTTTCTCCATGTGGCTCAGGCATCTCACAGCATGGCAGCTGGTTCTGAGTGGGAACCGTTCAAGAGCAAATATTTCAGGAGGAAGAAAGCAAAGACTGCCACTTCCCTGGAGGCTGGACCGGAAGTGGCATGCATCGCACTGGCCAGGTTCAGGTGCTGGAGGAACACATTGCCTCTCCCTGCGGCGCAGTCACGTGTATGTCAGGAAGAGTGCGGACTGGGGGCAGCGTCTCAGAGACCAGCCACCACAGCAACCTGGGCTGTTGCCAAGGTGAAACTGCTCAGGTGGTAAAGCGCTATGCCCCAAGTGCACCCCCAGAGACTGCTGGGGCAGGGTGTCTGCGGTGTGGGTATGGTGATACTGAAAAGTTCCCGAGATGATTTTAATGTGCAGTCAAGGTTGAGAACCCTTAGCTTAATCCAACCCTGGAGAACACCCGAAAGACCCAGAGAGGAAAAGACCTCAAGGCTTGATCCTGGAGGTCTGGCAGTTTCCTAATTAGACTTTAGGAGGCTCTGCTCCCTGAACTGGTTTGGTTCCCACAAGACGTTCTAAGTAAGTAGCACACAGTTAGCTCATATGGCAGGGGACAGAGGAGCAGCACGGAAGCCAGGGTGAAAAGAGTTGTTATTAAGAGGGGAGGGATGTGAGGCGGGCTTAGAGCTTATAAAACTACCTGCAAGTCTCTTTGATCCAGACTTTTGATCTGAAATCAGTCATTCTGCCAGTTTTTTCCATTGCCTTCACTAGGAATTAACTTGTGTCAGAAAGCAGTGCAACTTCTAAAGAAGTTGTCCGAAATACTGTTTTTAGAGCATTTTGGTCCATCAGCCTACCACTACTTAATATACCTTTCCTCTAAATGGGCAGTACCTAAATGTGGTTTCCAACACCTTCTTTGCAGGATGGAGGGGCAGGGAGATGGTTCATGAATATTCAAAGTTTTGCCCACTGGCCACACACATTAGAACATACTGTTTATTCCTAAGGCTCATAAGCTGTTAAATGTCTTCAGTGAGGGGAAAAGAGGTTTTATTTTTCTGCACAGTTTATTTTGGTGCCTGTCCAAGTTTTGGAAGGGATCTTTCCTTTAAGACCCTGGGCATGTTTCAAGAGCAGAGTAGAGTTTTAAAAATGCCCTGCATACAGAGAGGCCATATGCCTATCGGTAGCATCAGTGAAGTCAGGGCTGGGAGGCAAGGAGGCAGTTGAATGACAGCTGACTGTGAGCCCAGTCACCAGGGAGATGGCTGTCTAACAGAGGCCACATAATCAACTTCTCCCCTCAAAATGAATAAAACCAAGCAGTGAAGACAGCCGTGGAAATGTGAATGTGGACAATACTTAACTGGAATTCTTTTGCAATGGAGGGACCTGATAAGATATCTTGTCCAATGACCTGTGGGATGTTGGAATCCCCATTACTCTACTGCTGAAGCCACCCCAAAGTAGGGATGGGGGGATTGTCCTTTCTCTCTCTCTCTTTGGCCAGTTCTGATGTTACATAGACCTCCCTGACACCCACAGACCCATCCTCTCTCCACCTTCCACCCTGCTCTGTGACTCACCTAACACTCCGTGTCACAGGGGCTGGAATCTGCAAGTGACATTTACCAGGCTGTCTTGCTGACAGGCTTCTACTGAGGTTCTTCCAATGGGAGGCACCAGAGAGATACTGAAAACAGCAGAAGAAGAAGCTTATCCTGTTTTTTCTGTTGCAGATGGAGTCTCCTGCAGAAGGAGGCTCCTCCTCCAGCAATAAGTGGAAAATTTCACGGACAGAGGAGTTCCACGGGGTCACAGAGTCAGACATGACTGAGTGACTGAGCACCTGAGCTCACACACACACACACAGGCTAAGGTGGAAGGAGACTGGAGGAACTTGAGTACCATCAGCTGCAAGTCCCTCCCATGCTTGTGTGTGGTTATGATGTCTGGAGCTACAGCAGCCATCTTTTGACCATAAGGTGATAATGAACTCTCTGAGGTTGGTGGTGCAGGAATGCTGGGAAAATCTACAATCTTTCTTGATGTCGTTGGGCTGCTATGCTAAAACTATCACATCCACAGGTTTTACCAAAACTATCACATATACAGATTTCTTTTTTATTAAATAATTGTGTCTGTATTTCTTAAGCCACTATTACTTGTATGTTCTGTTATTTGCAGTTAAAAAAAATTCCACTTGAGACAACACCGTGAAATGAATGGATTTCATTTCATTTCAGAGAGGTTTAACAGAAGAGCTGGCTGGTGCGAGTCACCAGAAACCACCCCCTTGCATTTGAATCCTTGTCTCAGGGTTTGCTTTGAGAGGACACAAAACAAACCCCTCTCCAAATAAGACCATTAAATGTTTGTTAATAAACAGATGAATGGGTGACTGAATTGACACATGAATGGGCATAACTTCAGCCTCTCCATGTTAAGCAGTTGATGACATTTCTACAGTTTTTGGCTAATGGATATCTATTTTGCGTGTTCTTAGATTCTCTTTTTTGACCTCTGACTGCACATTAGAAAGTCACTTGACACTAATTATTGACTTCTCAGATCTTCTGTCTGTACTTCTGCAGTTGTTTAAACATTGCTAATAAAGTATTGACCAATTTATTTACTAGATAGTTTTTAATAATAATCTATTATTAATAAATATTCTATAATTTATGGCAGAAAGTGAAGAAGAACTAAAGAGCCTTTTAATGAAAGTGAAAGAGGAGAGCGAAAAAGTTGGCTTAAAGCTCAACATTCAGAAAAGAAAAATCACGGCATCCGGTCCCATCACTTCATGGGAAATAGATGAGGAAACAGTGGAAACAGTGTCAGATTTATTTTGGAGGGGGGTCTCCAAAATCACTGCAGATGGTGACTGCAGCCATGAAATTAAAAGATGCTTAGTCCTTGGAAGAAAAGTTATGTCCAACCTAGATAGTATATTCAAAAGCAGAGACATTACTTTGCTGACTAAGGTCCATCTAGTCAAGGCTATGGTTTTTCCTGTGGTCATGTATGGATGGGAGAGTTGGACTGTGAAGAAGGCTGAGTGCAGAAGAACTGATGCTTTTGAACTGTGGTGTTGGAGAAGACTCTTGAGAGTCCCTTGGACTGCAAGGAGATCCAACCAGTCCATTCTGAAGGAGATCAGCCCTGGGATTTCTTTGGAAGGAATGATGCTGAAGCTGAAACTCCAGTACTTTGGCCACCTCATGAGAAGAGTTGACTCATTGGAAAAGACTTTGGTGCTGGGAGGGATTGGGGGCAGGAGTAGAAGGGGATGACAGAAGATGAGATGGCTGGATGGGATCACGGACTCGATGAATGTGAATCTGAGTGAACTCTGGGAGTTGGTGATGGACAGGGAGGCCTGATGTGCTGCGATTCATGGGGTTGCAAAGAGTCGGACACAACTGAGCGACTGAACTGAATTATTTATTAATCTATAACAGATAGTATAATCTATTATCTATTAATAATATAATAATCTATTTAGTAGATTATTTAATAATCTATTATTAAATTTATTAGTTTTTAATAAATATCTATTTATTAACTAGATAGTTAATACATTCCAACTTAGTTCTGTGCAATGCTGGAAATCACTTGCCTTCACTATTCAAGGTCGTTTTAAAACCTACACGTCCTCCAAACAGCATGAGGCCCAAGCAATGTTTGCCCAAGTTGTTTTTCTTAGAAACCTGGGGTCAGCTGTGTTTAAGCTGAACCAGTTAAGACTGGAGAAGACCACCACCCTCCAACCATGCATGCGCAAGTGTCCAGTTCAGTGAACTTTTGCCACTGGAGGGCCAAAGACTCCACCCTAGGAAAGTACAGAGGCCTGTCACCTAGTTACACCTGCTAAGAAGGAGGAAATGATAACCCACTCTGGTATTCTTGCCAGGAGAATCCCATGGACAGAGGAGCCTGGCTGGCCATAGTCGAGGGGGTTGCAAAGAGTTGGACACGACTGAAGCAACTGAGCATGCATTCCCAATAGACTCTATGGCCTGGGAAGCCTAAAATATTTCCATCAGGCCTTTGCAAAAATAATTCGCCTCTTCTGATTTAAATATGCCTCCTTCCTTTTAGTCTTCTAGATCATGAGTGAAATTCCTCTTTGTCCCTGAGGGTCCTGTGCGGCTGAGTGATGCTCTGAGTGTCTGTGGCTTTGACATCCCTGAGTCAGAAGGAGAGAAGCAGTGGGAATATGCAGGAGGTGGGGTGCATGGACGTGGGTGGGCAACTGAGATTAGTAAAAGAAGATAAAAGGTCATCCAGACAAGTGTGCGCTTAGGTGCTCAGTCATGTCCAACTCTTTGCTACTCCATGGACTGTAGCCCACCAGGTCCTCTGTCCATGGGGATTCTCCAGGCAAGAATACTGGAGTGGGTTGCCATGCCCTTCTCCAGGGGATCTTCCCAACCCAGGGATCGAACCCAGGTTTCCCGCATTACAGGAAGATTCTTTACCATCTGAGCCACCAGGGAAGCCCAAGAGCCTCCCCTTTGTGCTGTCACTGAAGGGCCGCCCTTGTTAGTTTGGCCAGGCATCCAAGCAGAGCCAGCTTCTGTGGCTCTGGGCTCGGGAACCATGGGGTGGCTGGCCACCCACTGGCTTCCATAAGTCTGGCACCAGAAGTGTAACTTGGGGCTGTGCATTGTTTCCTGGAGGAAGCAACCACCTTTCCTGGTCTGTGGACACCGTGCCACCTGCCTGGCTGTTGGCAGCAGTGTTAACGGCACCCCTGATGGCTGCTCAGGAGCGGGGACCTTGGTGGAGCTCCTACGGTACACAGGACAGGCTACCAGGGCCATTTTCAATCCTTGGGATTCTAGTCCATGGCCATGGCAATAAATCTTATGTGATTTGTGGGGGTGAAACAGTCTCTTCTCTCTTCCCCCTCCCTGACCCATGGGGTCATTTTTCCAGCATCTGCATGCTTTGCAAACACCTGCGGCTTCAGGCACCTGCCCTCGGTGCTACAGCCCCCCCACCCCCACCCCTTAGAGCCTGGAGCGCCTGGGGTCTGGGGGTCCGTCTCCTTGCAGGGCAGCCAATGACTGACCAACACCCAGCTTCCCCTGCCTCCAGGTTGAATTCCTGCCCCCGCTCCCTGTGGATCTGCTGAGGATGGGCCTTGATCAGGTTCCTGTGCAAACAGGAGGGGCCTGCTCCTAGTCTTTGGGTAGAGCCCACAGGAGTTTTAGGCTGTGGCCACTCACATCTCTGGATGGTCAGGAGATGGAGTTCAGGGCAGTCCATTGGTCTGAGTCATGTGTATCTGGACAAATGTGAGTAAATGGAATTCTGGAGCAGGCAGAGTGCAGGCCCGGGGACAAGTGTCTTCTGGGCCCTTTTCAGATGCAAGAATTGACTCACTGTATCAATAACACCTGATAGGCTCAGTGCAGAGTCATCCCCTAACTCTGCACGTATCAGTGCTGCCCAGATCAGGGAGGGCACCGGCAGCAGGGAGTGAGACGGTGGGATGGGCTCCATCGCCGTTTCTCAGCCCTGAGCTTCCCACCCTCCTCACGTCTCACCTGGCTGTCCCCGGCTCTTCCGGGTGGAAAGAAGTCCAGAGAGGGGAGCTGAGGGCCAGGGAAGGGCCGCACCCCGACAGGACCTGAAACGGTTCTGGTCCCAGCCTTTCTCACCCTCGTCCGGTGCCCGACAGGTGTGCAGGCATCCTGGCCCTGCCATCACCGCTCCTGGGAGTCTGGCTGGTTCCAGCGCAACCCCCACACCACACCTGCTCCTCGGGCCACAGGCCATGGCCTCCTGCCTTTAGATTCCTAGGGTGAGGTGAGGGGCCGCCTCCCCACTGGTTCCCAGGAGGGTGGGCCTCCCAGCCTCCAGCCACTTTCCTCCTCTGCCCCTCTGGCCTCTCAGATTCAGCCCTGCCTAGCCCTGAGGCAGTCAGGAGACAGGATCATCACCTGGTTTCTGTGCGTCTGAGCCAAGCATCTTGATGTATAGGCCTCTTACCAACTATCTGGCTGGCTTTGGCCTCTGTCAGAATGAGATGGAAAGAATCCCTTTCTTAAAATCCTCTTACTTTGTCCTGTTTCAGTGCCTATCAGTTCTTTGGGGCTGCTGTGACAAATGACCACAAACAGGTGACTTCAAACATTGAAAGTTTAAAAACAGAGTTGCCATTTGACCCAGAAATCCCACTCCTGGGCACGTAGCCAGAGAAAACTCATTTGAAAAGATATATGCATCCAGTGTTCATAGCAGCCCTCTTCACAATAGCCAAGACACGGAAGCAACATAAGTGTCTACTGACAGTTGAATGGATAAAGAAGATGTGGTACATATAGAGAATGGAATATTACTCAGCCATAAAAAGAATGAAACAATGCCACTTGCAGGAAACAGTATGGATGGATTTAGAGACTATCATACTAAGTGAAGTAAATCAGATAGAAAAAGTCAAGTATCATACGATATCACTGATACATGGAATCTAAACAGGACACAAATGAACTGATTTGCAAAACAGACCCACAGATACAGAGTCTGTGAGAACAGACTTGTGATTGCCCAGGGGGAGAGGGAGTGCAGAAGGGGTGGAGTGGGAGTGCGGGGTCAGCAGATGCAAACTAGCATACAGAAGATGGATAAAGAGCAATGTCCTACTGTATAGCGCAGCAGTCTATATTCAGTATCTTGTAATAAACCATAATGGAAAAGAATATGCCAAAGGCATATATGTGGATGACTGACTCATTTTGCTGTATAGCAGAAATTAACACAATTGTAAATCCACTAAAGGCAATGGCACCCCACTCCAGTACTCTTGCCTGGAAAATCCCATGGGTGGGGGAGCCTGGTGGGCTGCAGTCCATGGGGTCGCTGGGGGTCGGATATGACTGGGCGACTTCACTTTCACTTTTCACTTTCATGCATTGGAGAAGGAAATGGCAACTCACTCCAGTGTTCTTGCCTGGAGAATCCCATGGACGGGGGAGCCTGGTGGGCTGCTGTCTATGGGGTTGCACAGAGTCGGACATGACTGAAGTGACTTAGCAGCAGCAGCATACCCCCATAAAATAAAAACCATTTTTAAAATTGGAAGGTGATCATCCCACAGATCCTCAGACTAGAGGTCCAAAACCGAGGTGAGTCCAGGCCCCACTCCTTCTATAGGCTCTAGGTGAGGATCCTGCCTGCTCTGTCCTGCTTTGGGCAGCTCCGGGCACCCCTTGGCTGGCGGCTACATGACCCCATCCTCACCATGTTTCCTCTTCTGTCTGATCACCCTCTGCCTCACTCTTATGGGCTTACCTGCCATTGGATATAGGGCCCACCAGTTAATCCCAGATGATTTCATCTTAGGATGCATAAGTTAATTTCTTCTGCAAAGATTTTATTTTATTTTTGCCAAATAAGGTCACATTCACAGGTTCCTGGAGTTAGTCATGTTGATGGAGCCATTATCCAACACAGAATTTTTTATTTATTTTATTTTATCCCCTCTCCCCTCTTCATATATTCCTTCTCCACCAGAGGCCATGGGAGACCACAAACTCTTGGGCACTCCTCCCTTGGAGGGGTGGAGTCTATGTCCCTCTCCCTGAACGGGTGGGCTCATGTCCACTTCCACCAGTGGGGCGTGAGGGGCGGGTTGCTCTGTGACTTCCAGTGGCCTTCTCCTGGCAGGCAGGACTTCTGAGCCTCCGTGTCCCCTTGTCTGAGACCACCATGCTGGAGAGGCACCCTGTGGACGCTCCGGTTGGCAGCCCCAGCTGAACCCCATTAAATTGCCAAATGTGTCAGCAAGCACCATGAGCCGCAGACCAGCCCAGCTCCCCACAGATGCCGTCTGGTGACCTCTCTGGGCACCGTGCAGAGCTGCTCCAGTGTGCCCAGCTCTGTGGTAGGTGACAGACTACCTGTCTCTGCTTGTAAGAAGCTTCTTAGGGGAGGAAGAAGCACAAACAGAAGAGTGTTCGCACAACGGGCTTAGTGCAGAGCAGGAGACAAGCCAAGGCTTCAGGTGGAAGGGCGAGGTGAGGGATCTGCCTGGAGCAGGGTGGGTGAGAAGCTTTGCGAGGGGCGGGGCTCAGAGGCCCTGGAAACAGGTGGAGAGACGTGTCCTGGGGAAGGAGGTGGGCCATGGGGGAGCTGTTGGGGAAGTCGAGTCCAGGGGACATCCTGGCATCCCCCACCTCCTCCCTCCATCCTCCACTGACCATGGCTGCAGCGTAGACACTTCCTGTGCATGCAAGTGCGTTCCCAGCACCAGCACCCACCACACTGCTCTCACTGCCTCGGAGCGTTCATGCCCCTGGGAAGTAACCGCGGGGCACAGCTTAAACCCCAGGTTTTGTCCTCTGCAGAGATAACCCTGGGGCACATCTTGTACATTCCTGGTGGGGGGGCCCAAGGAGGGAGTGAACCCCAGGTGCCCGAGAACAGGAGCTCTTTCCGGCCTCCCTCCTCTGACCTTACTCCTGCCTCCAAGGTCTCCTCCCGAGTGGACTCTCTGCACCTGAGTCCTGCGCTCTGCTCTGCTGAACCCCAGCTAAGACCCCCATAGAGAAGAACATTTAAGTGAAGGAGGTCAAAGGTTGTCCAGATATCACAATATGGGTGGTGGGCTGCATTCTGGGGAGTGGCCATTGGATCCGAAATGAAGAGGTGGCATGCTTAGGGGTCAGTTTGGTGGAGTGATGGGGGAGGCAGTCCTGAGACCAAGAGGTAGAAACAGCACGAAGCTTAGAGGAAGGGGGAGGACAGAGCCCCTATACTGTGTAACGGTTCCCAGCAATCCCCCCCATCACATTCTGCTCCCTTCCACAGGGGTCTCAGGTCCCCTTTGGGGCATGGCATTGCTTTGGAATGTCCTGGAATTTTCTGTGATTGACATTCTCACACCCTAGGGGCTGGCATCCATGCAGAAGGGTCTTGGCCCCTCTCTCAGTGATATGGACCCTCAGCCCACATGCCCAGCTCTGTGTGTGGAACTTTTGTCTGCTTTTCGAGGCTGCCTTGGAGAATTCCCCTTGGTCCAGCCACCCCCAATAGTGAGGTTAGTGGCAGCCAGTGGTGGAAAAAGGCACAGACAAAACACAAGTGTCTGTCCAAGGTCAGCCAGGAAGCTCGCGGCATCCGCAAGTCTGGGCCAGAGAACAGATCTCCTGGCTCAACCGTGGCGTGAAGGGCTAAGCCCACATGTTTCCAGAGGGGCAGGGGGAGGAAAGGGAAGTCCTGTTCCTTTCTGTCTACAGAGACACACCCCATGGGTGCTGGCAACATTTGTGGGGCCCCCTGGAAGGGCCGGGCGGCTGCTCAATCCCAAGAGGTGGGAGCAGTCTACTGGCCAGGCCTGAGTGCCACTGCCCTAGGTGGATTCTACTTGCTTCTGTCCTGAGCCACGGGGCACCCATGCGTTCATCAGTGGGCCAACGAGGCTGGCTTCCTCCCCTACCCACCAGGGCCCAAGTCTAAGTCCAAGTCCAGGGCCTGGGGTTTGGAAGGAACAGAGATAAAGGAAGGAGAGAGGATGGAGGGGGAGGCCTTACACCTGAAGGGACTGAATGATGCTGGCCTTGAGCACAGGGGACACTCAGGCAGGAAGAACAGGTGTGTGTGTGTGTGTGTGTGTGTGTGTGTGTGTGTGTGTGATATTAACAAACCCACAGCACTAACAACAGACATGTCCCTGAAGTAAGGAAAGTAAAATTTTTTTATTTTGCAATGTGTGAGGAAGCAAAATGCAGAGCTCCCTTAAGGCACAGAATGTAAAACTGAATTTAAAAATGACAGTGAAAGTGAAAGTTGCTCAGTCGTGTCTGACTCTTTGCAACCCTATGAACTATATAGACCATGGAACTCTCCAGGCCAGAATACTGGAGTGGGTAGCCTTTCCCTTCTCCAGGGGTTCTTTCCAACCCAGGGATCAAACTCAGGTCTCCCGCATTGCAGGCGGATTCTTTACCAGCTGCAAGGGAAGCCGCAAGGGAAGCCGCAAGGGAAGCCCAGAAATGACAGTAGAAGGATTTAGAGAGAGTTCTCCTGAGATGCTGAGTTCCCTGGCCTCTGGGATAGGGACAAGCTCTCATCTACACTTAAGAGACTTTAGCAAGAGCTGGGGAGTACTGTCTAGGCCAATGTGGTGGTAAATATTTAGCAACTAGCTCTCAAAAAAATTTTTTTTTGATTTGCAGCACTTGCCAATATCCATGGTATAAACAGTCCCTTGATGGCCCATCTCATCCCACCTGTGTGATGTCACTGATGTGGAACCGGAAAGAGGTGCACACAGTCTGTTCTCAGAGGTGGTGTGCATGGTGCTAGCAACACCTCCAACCTCACCTCCAGATGCTAGCCACCTCCCTCATTTTGCAGCATGAAGGAAGGAAGCCCAGAGAGAATGTCCCTCAGGGCCACATGGGGAGTTAGCAGCAAAGCTGAACCCCTAACCACATGCCTAACCCTGTATTCCATGACATCACTTATTATTTGCTTTACTCTGGCATAAGCAAGGCCTGTTCTAACTTCAGCCTTCCTTCTCTAGTTTTAAATTGTGTGTGTGTGGTGTGTGTTGGCCATGCTCTCTGTCAGGGACATAGCTCCTCACCTGCCCAAAGCTTGTACCTTCACATCCTTTGGGTCTCAGCTCAGAGCAGCTTCCCAAGCCCCACATCACACCCACTTCCTGCCATCAGGGTGCAGCCCTGTCCGTTTGCTTCAAAGCACTTAGTATTGAACATCACCTTATGAAAATCTCCTCCCTAAAGGGCAGACTCCATGTGTTCACTGTTAGGTCGGTTCCTAGACTGAACCTGGGGTCTCTTCTTGTATTTGCCACACACTCATTGAGCAGCTACCGTGTGCCAGGTGTGGCTCTGGCATCATGCTTTCAAGAGGAGCCGGGTCCCTCTGCTGCAGCAGGTGGCATGTGTAGAGGTCCCTTCCTGACTGTCTGGAGCTTGGGATCTACCTGTCTGACCCCAGAACCAGAGAGAACAGAGGCGGCAGATCTGGGCTGTAGGGAGGGTCCACACCGTCCAGACTCCTGGCCACCCTTACTGGTGGCCACCACTTCACGCGTGGAGTCTATGTCTGTCCTTGTCAGCTACCTGTGCTATCCTCCTACCCAAGGCCAGAAGCCATCTTTAATTCAGAATCCTGAACGTGCAAGTTCAAGACCCACAAGAGAGCTTAGTCCTCCCCCTCAAATCTATGCCTTGGCCCCCAGGCTGTCAGAGGGGTGGATTCTTCAGTAGGAAACCTGGGAATGTTCACTCGGGGCCACTTTACCCCTCGGGTAGCCCTGCGGGTAGACTGAGCTCCGGCCTCACCCAGTCTTCAGTGAGTCGCCTCATGCTTGATCCTGGGCCGCCTGGGCCTCCTTCCCAGGGCTGGACGGGACGTGGCCGTGGGCTTCAGCCTCCCTCCCTGAGCACCGCGGCCCTGCTCACGGCAGGACTGGGGGGAGCCCACCCCCTACCTCCCCCCAGGCCTCCTGTGCTGCCCTGTGAAAGGCCTTTCGCCTCCACCCTGCTCTCTGCCCCGGGGGCCTTGTGCTTTCCTCTATGCCTGGAACCCTGGCTGCTTCTGTCAGCTTGGCAGTTGTAGCCCCCTCTTCTGAATCCTCACCAGCCTCTGTCTTTCCTGGGCCCACCCGTGTACACTCTGCAGAGGGGCCAGCGAAGGTCCAGGGCCTGGCCTCGGCGGCCCCAGTTTAGCTTCGTGCACTGTCAGATGGTGTATGTGTAAGAAGTCCTGCCATTGGACTTTGAGGCAAGGATTCACGGGCAAGTCGTTTATTTGGGAGGGGGCCAGGAGATGCTGATAATGGTTGGGTGGGAGTCAGAAGGGAAGGGGAGGAGCTGGTACTGGTGCGTCATGGAGCCGGGTACCCGTGTGGGGATGCTCTGCAAGCTGCAGTGCCTACTCCTCAGGATGATGCCCCACCACCCCAAGAGAGGAGAGTGGGTTTGTGACCATGGGTCATTGGCTGAGGTGCTGGGGCGAATTCCCAGGGCCCTCCCAGCCTGACCTGTTCACGGGCAAAGCATCCTCCAGAGGCTTTAGGCACTGCCTTTGAGTGAAGAGAGGCAGATACTGCAAATGAAGGTGGTAATAGCCAGTGAGTCTGGGTGGGTCTGGACTGCTACAGCCCCTTCCAAATAGATCCATCCATCTATCCATTCATCTACTCATCTGTTCATTCAACCATCTGTTTATCCATCCACACACCTGTTCATCTACCTGCCTGTTCATCCACCCACCCATCTCTCCATTTACCCATCTGTTCATTCATACACCCATCCATTCATCCACCCACCTGTTCAACCATCAGCCCATCTCTCCATCCACATACCTGCTCATCCATCTACCCATCCTTCCATCTACCCATCTGTTCATCCACCCACCTGTTCATCCATCCACCCATCTCTCCATCCACCCACCCATCCATTCATCCATCCGTGTGTTATCAGGAGTATGCTTGAGCTGGACCAGGTGTTGGTGGCCAGGGCTGCCTCTTGGGCTTTGTGTGGCAGGAGATGGAGACACTTCAACCCCAGGAGAATCTGAAGGGAGGATCTGAGAGCTTGGGGATGGGGGGAAGGGTGAGGAGGCAGTCACAGAGTGTGGAAGGTACCCTGGGAGGCACTGTTCCCAGGGGTGAGAGGGAGACAGGGGCCCTGCTTGGGAAATTCCAGGTGGGCTCTGTGGGGGAAGGGGGGAGAAGGGGTAGAAGTCCATGGTGAGAGGCAAGGGCACATAGTCAGGCCTGGAAGGCCCTGGAAACCATGGCAAGGAGATGAAACCAAGACACTGAAGAGAGTTACTCCCAGAAATGGCTGCCCAGATTCATGTTCAGGAGAGAGAACCCATCACCCTTGTACCCTGCCCTCTCCCCTGCAGAACCCATTTCAGATTCCTGAGTAGGTCATAAAGTGTGTATATGTATGTGTGTGTGTGTATTTTTTATAGTGTATACATTATAAAATATACAAAGTGAAGTTTCTTGCTCACTTTGACCCTCCACATTCAACCTCTCCCCACCAGGACCCCCTGATTCTAGTGTTCTATCTTTCTAGAGGTGTTTCACACAGCTGTGAGCAGTATTTCCTTTTCTCACAAGCAGTCTTCGGCCTCTTCCACTTAACAATACAGCATCATGGTGGTACTTCCAGCACAAAGCATGACACTCACCCTATGAAAGGCCTCAAATATTCCATTAGGTGAGAAAGCATAGGAATTAACTCTCTGACACCCAGGATCCAAGGTCAGTTCCAGTTGTTCCTTGCTACCGGCAATGATATCCTATGTGTGTGGACTTTGTTCTGAAAGAGAGGGAGAGAAAACCACCCAGATGGCTTCAGAATTTCTGTCTAACAAATATTTATTGGTGCATAATTTAAGTTGCCAGGGCTGTTGTCAAGCTCTACGAAGCCCCTGCCCTCGGAGCTAGCCACATGATGAATCTCACCACCCTGCTGTTTCTGGCCAGGAGGGTGGGTGTCCACAGAGCAGGCTAAGCGCTTTGAACCACAGAGTCGGTGCTTGGCTGGGTCCTAACAAGCTGCTTGACCACAGGCTCAAGGGCAACTGACAAACATGCATCTGGGCAGCGGAGAGTTGTGAGTGTGTCGAGATATATTTAGAAGGAGTCCCTCAGTGCTCCAGGCTGGAAAGCAAATAGCTGCTTGCAGAGCTTTTACAGTGAGCGTAGAAAAGGCTGGAACTGCAGAACTCCAGGAAGGCTGTGCTGGAGGTTTCTCTGAAATGACAGGTTCTTGGGCCCAGTCTTTCTCCAAATGCAGAAGCCTCTGGGAGGTCTGTGGCTCTTGCATCAGGACTGAGTCCCAGCCAGCTCCTGAGGAATCCACCCAGCAGGGCAGAGGGCTTCACTGGGAGGAGTGGGCTGAGGGTTGGATTGAAATGCAGAGGCAAACAGGACTTGTTGCCAGCAGAGACTGGGAGGTGACTCCTGGAAGCACGAATGGGGTGCGGGTGGTTGGGGGAAGAAGAGGATGGGAAGATGCTGGTCAGAGTGTAAACCGAGGTGCTGAGGCCCAGGGAGCTGATGTGGCACATGGAGCATCCTTTAGAATTGCCACTGAGGGCAAGGATTCTGGGGATTTATTCTGCCAGCGTCCTTGTCACTGGTCAGTGTCTCCTGGGGAGGGAGCAGGGTTGAGTTTCAGACTGTGCTGCAGGAGGCTGCAGAGAGAAGCTACTGGGTTGGCTTCCAGGGGATTTTTATTCAAAACCTCCTAACTGATAAGTGTCAGCAAATGACCCTGAATTTTCTAAATGAAACAAGAGCCAAACAAAACAAGCCGAGCCCCTGGGATGCAGAGTTCAGACCTCCAGATTGCTGGATGGAGGGCAAGACCCTATTGCTCTCCTTCCAGGCAGTGAGACCTCCCAGCGCCTGGGATCTGCAGAACCAGAGAACCCTGAGTAGTGAGTGGTTCCTTCTGCTCCACCCACACTTAAAAATTCTGAATGGACCCATCTGACCTGGATCAATATACTTAAAACTTAGGGGACTGGAATAAAACTGGAGCACCAGGAGCCTGCTATTGCTGAAGCCAACCCCCAAGACTTCTCATGTACATAAACCAATGAATTTGTTGTACTGCTACTCAACCCAATTGGAATTGGATTTCTGTCCCTATCTCAAATAGTCCGGGGGACACCTTGCCTTGACACCCCCAGAGACCCCAACCAATATGTAGACAGTCCTCACTCCCACCAGCTGAGTAATAAAAGTGACTCATTTACAATTAGCCTTGCTGAACAGATGATCGGCCGATTTTGACTGGTCTCTGTGGGAAGCACACGTGTGGCTGGGTTTCCAGATATTTTTAGGTGTGGGGGAGGCTTGCCATGTCCCACACTCCATGCTGGGAGGCATGGATCCAGTGACCATCAATGGTTGCCCAAAAGTGCCAGGTAGCTGAACCCAGATTGCCTATGCCTCTAGGCTGGGGCTTTCATGCGAGCTCTTGTCTGGAGCTGGTAGATATTAAGGGTGGGTCTGCTGTCCACTGTCCTGTTGAATTGATTGCCTTGTTTATTTTCGCATTTGATCTTTATCTGTCAGTGAGCCACAGACAGGGGTGGACTGCCAGCACCCAGCAGAGCATCTGGCCAATAAGAGGCTCTCAAGACACATGTGATGACTGTATCACGTGAGCTGCCCCCTGACCTGCCTGCCTCTGGAGGAACTGTGTATTCACGGGGGCTGAACTGATCTGGCTGAAGGGTACCATTGTCCTTGTCACAGCCCTGCAGGCAGGTGACAGTGATCTTGTTTCAGCTCTGCTTCAGAGGGCTCAGGTTCTCCTCCTTGAAGAAGTGGGCCCACCTCCCTGCCCCTGGCATCCACTGGACTGGACTGGAGTCCTGGGGACAAGAAGGGAGTCCTGATCCAGGTGACCAGCCCTGCCGAGCCACTCTGGGATGAAACAGGTGGAGGAAGCTTTGAGGGCTGTCCCCTATCCTGGGAGGTGTTCAGGAGCCTAGGTGCACCTCTCTACTCCCATGCCACCTCACTGCTCGTCAAATCCAAGAGGACAGTTGGGAGGGGAGACAGCTGCCTGTTGCTCCTGACTCATTTAAATGTAATAGAGGCATAGAAATGTGCACAGGTGTTTAAATGTACAGTCTGATGCATTTTCACAAACACAGCAGCCCAGCTCAAGAGCCACAACCACACCTGCCCCGGAGCCCTGCACCGCCTGCAGCCTGTCCCCGCAAGGCAGCCCCTATTGGCGGATGGTAGTGCCCACAAGCACGGAATCACCCAGCACATGCTCCTTGCCTGGCTTCTTTTGTTCAGCTATGTATATAGTCACAGTTGTTCATTCTCACTGCTGTAGGCTATTCCATTGGATGGCATTTATTCATCCGTTTATTTACTTGGCTGGAGAATCCCATGGACAGAGGAGCCTGGCCAGCTACAGTTCACAGAGTTGAAAAGAGTAGGACACGACTGAGCTGTTGCTTCTTTTTATTTGTTACGGTTATTATTAATGATTATTGATTTTTGCCTTTTTTTAAAGAACCATTTTACCTGGAGAAGGAAATGGCAACCCACTCCAGTATTCTTGCCTGGAGAATCCCATGGACATAGGAGCCTGGTGGGCTACAGTCCATGGGGTTGCAAAGAGCTGGACAAGACAAGCAACAAACCATTTTATCACTGATGACTTCTGGGTGGTTTCCAGTGTGGGGGCTGTGATTAATGCTTTCCAATTCAGCGTGCATCTGGGAGGGGACTGTGGGGCTGGAAGGGGCTTGTTTACTTAGGGGAGTGGCAGTATACAGTTTTCTGAGGCATTTGGTCCTTATGGGGTGCAAACTGCCCTACTTGGCTGGGAAATAGTCTCATTTTCATTTTAAAGAAAGCGGTTGCCTCCCTTGACACCTTGACCTCCCCAGAAACTGCCAGAGCCCCTTCCAACTGAGCCCTGGGCAGCAGCACCTGCAGGGGTTGGGTGGGGAGAGATGGAGAAAAGCAGCTGTAAAGCAAAAAGGAATGAAACCTGGAACCTGGGACAGTGAAGTGAAACCAACAGCTCTGGGGAAAAACCTGTAGCTTCAAATGGGTGATGATTGTGTTTTTCTACCAAACTGTTGTAAAACTTGCCTTCAGTTTGGAAGATTCACAGGACTCAACTCAGAATGACTCCAGGAAAGTGAGATGAATGGGATCCCTGGGCAGATTTCAAAGGTGGCAGGAGGCTTGGCAGGAGGAGGGCAGCCTCAGGGGGCAGGCGGTGTGAGCTGGGAACTTCCAGCCGCCTGCCCAGGGCCATGCTTCTTCCACAGCCGGCCTCCCAGCCTGGCAGGCCTCAGGGAGTGAGGGAGAGGGTAAGGACTGTGCAGTTCTCTGGGCCACAATGATGGGACCCCTCCTCTCCTCTCACTCAGCCTCACTTGGTGAAGGACACCACCCCAAGGCCAGGCTCTTTGCTGAGAGGGACCTTGACAAGAAGACAAGGCCAGGGCTGTGGCCGCTGAGAAGCAGGGAGGCACTTGCCTTGAGCTCCACTTTGAAGGGGAACCTAGAACCTCAGGAGTCTGGATAAATAACATTTTAACATGATTTCTTAAAAATTCGAAAAGAAAGTAAGTTGCTCAGTAGTGTCCGACTCTTTGCGACCCCGTGGACTGTAGCCTACCAGATTCCTCTGTCCATGGGATTTTCCAGGCAAGAATACTGGAGTGGGTTGCCATTTTCTTCTCCAGGGGATCTTTCCGACCCAGGGATTGAACCCAGGTATCCCACATTGTAGGCAGACGCTTTATGCAAATAATCCACAATAAACAAAAAGCTAAAACTTTAAATGAAGACTTCCCTGGATGAGTGCTCTGGAATCTGGGGTTTAGGGAGAGATAGGGAGTTTGAAATTATTTGTAGGGATCCTGAAATGCCAGTATGAGAGGTACATTGTGCCCGTCCCAAGATCCAAGCCTCTCAAGAAATGTTTATGTTACTGTGTCTCACAATGAAATGTTTTCAGTGTCTGGGAAAGCTAAATACACATATGCCCTGTGAGCCAGCAATTCTGCTCCTGGTATATGCCCAAATGAGAATACACCCACCAAAAGACAGGTACAAAAATGTTCTCTGCAGCACTATTTGTCAATAAACAAGTTAGTCCAGTTGTGTAGTGGAATAGTATATAGTCAAGAAAAAGAGTCATGCCTTCATTAGCATGCATGAATCCTGCAAACAAACATGGAAAGAGCCAGGCACAGAAGTGTACACATTGCAGGCTCCCATTGCGTCAAGTTTAAGAGCAAGCTAAACTGTCTCTACTGCTAGAAGTCAGGATAGCCTGTGGAAGGTAGATCTGTCTGAAGGAGTTTGAAGGGCCTCCTGGCTGCCGGTAGAAACCTGTTCTCCATCTGGGCTGTATTCCATTCCCTAAAACTCACCAAGCTGTCTATTTATAATTTGTGTGTCTTTCTGTGTATACATTACACACTTACATGGGGAATTTTAAACAATCGTGTTCCACAACTCAATCACTCATCCTATTCACCAGACTTTGATCTAAATAATTTTATTTCCCCCCAAATTCAAATGGACCTTAGGAAGATGTAGATTTGACCCATTGGGAATATTTAAGAGTATATCTTGAGAGTTAAAGTCATTCTGAAGGACGAATTCCAGAAATGTTCCCAGCAAGGACCAAGTGGCCCCCTCCACAGTGGCTGGGTCCTGGGGCTGGGTAGGGGGTCTGGGTGGGCAGTGGATTTATGGGGCAGATCAGGAGGGAAGCCCTTTGGCCCTCCTGGTGGTCCAGCCTGCTGGCAGGGATGACCTGAGGGTGGCTGTGGGGTAAGGGGCCATTTATGAATGTGCTTCCTTGGCTCAGGACCACCTCCGAGACCATAAATGATGAAGCGTCAGCGTCCACTGACTCGTGGCTCCTTTAAAAACATCGCTGTGTGGATTGGGGGATTTGATCCTCTGGCTGCCCTGGAAGCCCCTGGGAGACTGGCCGGAAGTGGCCCACCATGGGAGGCCCCTGAGAAATGCCCTGCTGCTTTGCCAGTCTGGCCGAGAGGGGAGTCCCAGCTTACTGCGGGGGCTTCTTCTCCCCGCCTTAACGTGCTGTGTGCACCAGGAAGCCGCCTGCTCTGCAGAGACTGGGGGCTTCTATCTGCGTCTGGGTTGGAGCTGCTGTCTGGAGGCTAGTGAGGACGCCAGGTCCTGACAGGCAGCTCCAAGGCCAGGGGGCTGTGCCATCACCGGTGCGCTCTGTTTTGTGTGGCCCCCTGAAGCTTTGGGCTCCTGCCAGTAACACCCCTTAGTGCTCTCCAGTCACTGGGGTGTGTTTGTCAGGGGCCGCCTCCTCCAGGTTTCACTACAGGGCAGAATCCACAGTCCTCAAGGCAGTGGCTGGGCCAGCTGGCTCCAGAGCTGAGTCAAGAAAGAGCATTGACTAGGACTTGATGGAAGATAGAGCCTCCAGGGGAAGAAGCCCCCGATTGAATAGGGAGAGCCCTCCATGCTGGCTGCCAACTCAGTTCCACACTTATTTATTGAACACCTCCCCATGCCAGACACTGGGCCAGGCCCAAATTGTTCATTTTAGGGGATTGAAACAATAAACAAAATAAGCACATTATGCAGTATATTAGAAGGTGGTAAGTGCTATGGAGAAAAAGAAAATTAAGCTGGGGGAGGAGACAGGGGCTGCTGAGGGTGTTGCTTTGAAGAGGAAGAACTTGCACAGAAGTGTCTCTTAAGCAGAGCCTTGAAGGGTAGCAATGAGCCTTGAGGGGCTGGGGAAGGGCTCCAGGCACAGGGGACAGATGTGCAGAGGCCACCAGCCCCACTACCAGCAAGTGAGTGTGACCAACAGGGAGGCCAGCCTGGCTGGGATGGGGGTCGGGGGCAGACACAGAAGGGATTAACCAGGGGACAGGCCAGACTGCAGGGTCTTCTGGGCCATGATAAGGAATTCAGTTTTACTCATGGAGTGAGATGTGGTCAGATGAACTCAAAGCCTCGTTCAGCGGATTGGGTCGAACTTTCTAGAAAAGCAGTTGCAGTAAAAATGAAAAAATTTAAAAATGTCCATTTTTCTACTGTAGATCCTTTTCTCAGCATCTTCCTAAAGGAGAAATAGGAAATGCTGCAAAAATTCATGTTTAAGCGTCCATTCATTCATCCATCCACTCATGCATCCATCCATTCATCCAATAAACCATTCACCCATTCATAAAACACGATTACCTCCTCATAGAAAACCCAGAAGTCCAAAACTAAGAACAATTAAATACATTATTGCATGTAGTTCTGATGCATTGTTATATAACTGCTAAAGAGTATTTTTCAAAGATTAATAATGAGGAAAAATATTTTAAACATATAAATGAAGGAAGCAAGATGTTTCCTGATGTTTGATGAGATCTCCGTTTATTGTTTAAACGGAGACACTCACTTACTGTACCATGATGAGCCTTGAGTACCTTATGTTCACTGAAAGAAGCCAGTCACAAAAGCCTGCAAGTGTACAATACTATTTTTATGAAATGTCCAGAACAGGCAAAACTACAGAGACAGAAAGTAGATCAGTGGTTACCAGAGGCTGGCTGGGGGGCAGGGAGGGGTGACAGCTAATGGAACTGCTAATGGGAGATCCTTTTGAGGGTGATGAATATATTCTGAAATTGAATAGCAGTGGCGGATGCACAACTCTGGGAATACACCAAAGGCCACACTGAATTGTACACTTTGAAAGAGTGAATTTTATGATGTGTGAAATATATTTCAATAAACCTGTTATTAACAAATGGACACCTATTCAAGTGAAGAAAGAGTGGAAAGAAACACAATAAAACACTGGATGGTAGTTTTGGGGGGAGAGTTACAAACTTGGGGAGAATAACTCCCAAGGGGGCTGGGAGTTACTCTTCCTCTAATAGGGAGGCTGCAAGATCACATAATGGGGGTAGAGAAATACCGGGAGAAGTGAAGAACTGAAGCCAGTAATTTTACCTACAAGGAAGACAAAACAGAATGGAAGGAATGGAATGGCTGATGCAGAGCATCCCTGGTGTTCGTGGAGAAGATCTGGGGGGACAGGGTTCATACAGATGTCCCACCAATGATATCACACAGGGAACAGCTACTTGAGCCTACTGGGCTAGGTCCTTCTGCAGAGGTTCCTCCGGCCTGGGGCTCAGCTCCTCTAGGCTTCTCAGCTCCCAACCTTCCTACAGGATCCTGGACAACAACCTGTGAAAGGGATGAATTTCATCAGTGTCGGAGGAGAGTGGGAGGGAGTGAGGGGTAAGCTACTTCCCTCTTCCTTCCCTGGAGACAACCAGCCCCCATCCCAGGCAGGGAGGTGACTTCTAAACATCGTGACTATTTCAGCAGAGACTTGATCTCAGGGTGGGCTGTGCAGGCGGCAACAGGGACAGACTCTGGGCAGTCAGAACCTGAGTTCCCAGGAGACGCAGCTGTTTAAGTCTTTGGACCAACCCGTTGGCTTACTTGGAATCCTCCTCAGCCTCTCCTTGAGGAGAACTAGAGAAGCAAGGAGTTACTCAGACCGCAATAGAAAGACCCCAACAATGTTATGAACTGAGGAAACATAACACTCGGGAGGTATCCAGAGAAACAATAATGAGCTTCATTGAATGAGGGTGTCTTGGTTGTTACTGTCACCGAATAGTTCTGCTTCTTCTGAATGCAGAAGAATTCTTGCCCCTTGACGTTAGGGATGATGTTACTTGCTTTGACCAATGAAATGTGAGCATCCGTGGAATGTACCACTTTGGGCAGAGACTTGGAAATACAGGGAATGCGTCACCAGATCATTCCATGGCCATGGTCCTCACAGGAGCAGACATTGAAAGGGAGTTCCCATGTACCTGAGTACCGCGATCAGAGCTCTCCTGACACTAGTCCTGTCCAATTGTGATGCTGTGGACCGTAGCCCTCCAGGCTCCTCTGTCCATGGGATTCTCCAGGCAACAATACTGGGTTGCCATGCCCTCCTCCAGGGGGTCTTCCCAACCCAGGGATTGAACCCGCGTCTCATGTCTCTTGCATTAGCAGGCAAGTTCTTTACCACTAATGCCACCTGCAAAGCCCACAGCATACTGTGACCCTTTCCGATTGAGGTAGATTGATTCTGTCCACCTCAACCAACAAAAAATGCATCAAAATAAAGAATTTGAGAATGATAAGGCTATGATTTTTTAAATGATGATACCAACAAAGATTGATGACAATCTCTTAAATATAAAACTAAACTAAATAATTATAGGGGTTATGCTTATGGGAAGGACATATACGCATTCTAAGTCTTGAGAAATTAAAAGGACCCAGAGACTGTTATAGAGAATGAAGTCAGAAAGAGAAAAACAAATATCTTATATTAACACATAAATGTGAAACCTAGAAAATGGTACAGATGAACCTATTTGCAAAGCAGAAATAGACATAGACATAGAGAACAAACACAGACACCAAGGGGAGAAAGGGAGGTGCGATGAATTGGGAGACTGGGATTGACACAAATATACAACAATGTATAAAACAGAATGAGAGGCTACTGTATAACACAGGGAACTGCTCAGTGCTCTGTGGTGACCTAATGGAAAGGAAATTCACAAAAAAGGAGGATATACGTAAACATATAGCTGATCTACTTTGCTGTACAATAGAAACTAACACATTGAAAGTAACTATACCACAATAAAAAAAAATTTGTTTAAAGCAACAGTAAAACCAATTTACAAATGAGAGGGAAGAAGTGAGAATGTTGATTTCCTTTCCCCCCACCCCACCCAGTGGAAGTTTATACTGTCTAATATTGAAAAACAGAGTTTAAAATAAACCTCAGGATGCTAACCTCTCTCTTACTGTTTGCCTCACATCATTCTTTAAACTCAGAAGAAATGAACTTAGAAATGACTATATCTAGTGATGAAGAAAAAATTCAGTAAAGTTCAGCAATTCTTTCAGCGCTGTTCCACCTTTTTTCTTCTGTTAAAATTAAGTCTTAACACGCTTGTCTTAGTTTGGGTTCTTCTGGAAGCAGACTCTAAATTTGAGTATTTCAGTGTGTGTGTGTGTGTGTGAGGGGGTGGCGGGGGAGTTACAGGAAGGCCGGGCAGGCTATTGGAAACACAGGATGTAGGGGGGAGGAAGTGGGGCTAGGTATTAAAGGGAGGGGGCCTTTCTTTGTGGGGAACCTGGCTCAGCCCCACTGGGGAACTGAGGGAACCTCCTCAGAGCTGCCCCATCCACAGGGAGAGGACCTGGGGCGTTCGGAACTTCAACTTCCATTAAGACCGAGAGCTCCACTGGTGTTACCTTCCCGGCATTTCTTCTCTTCCTTGTGCACGGGCTGACCCACTCCTGCAGCCAGAGACCCCCTCAGGCCAAGGAGATTTCGGTGCTTTTGAGGGAAGCACTATCCCCAAGGACAGTGATTGTCCATGGGATATAGCTGGACACCAACAGCAGCTGCTAAGTTTCTTAAGTTGAAGAAACCTGTATCATGGATCCACCCTCGCTGAATTACGCCAAGTGAAAGACACCAATCTCAAAAAGCTATATATTGTGCAATTCCATTTATAAGGTTTTCTGGAAAGGTAGAAACTCTGAGGACAGAAAACAGATCCTTGGTTGCCAAGGGCTGGGGAGGGGTGATTAAAGGCAACTCTCTGGGGGTGGATGAAGATGTGATGGTCCAGGACAGAACATTTGTCAACGTTCGTAGGACTACACATCTGAGAAGGACAAGTTAAACCATATGTAAATTATATCTCGAAAACCTTTCTGTGATGCTCTTAAAAATGCTTGCATACTAGACATCCAGTCCCATCACTTCATGGCAAATAGATGGGGAAATAGTGGGAACAGTGGATGACTTTATTTGGGAGGGGGGCTCCAAAATCACTGCAGATGGTGACTGCAGCCATGAAATTAAAAGACACTTATTCCTTGGAAGGAAAGTTATGACCAACCTAGACAGCATATTAAAAAGTAGAGACATTACTTTGCCAACAAAGGTCCATCTAGTCAAGGCTACAGTTTTTCCATTAGTCATGGATGGATGTGAGAGGTGGACTATAAAGAAAGCTGAACGCTGAAGAATTGATGCTTCTGAACTGTGGTGTTGGAGAAGACTCTTGAGAGTCCCTTGGACTGCAAGGAGATCCAACCAGTCCATCCTAAAGGAGATCAGTCCTGGGTGTTCATTGGAAGGACTGATGTTGAAGCTGAAACTCCAATACCTTACAAGTTAAACCATATGTAAATTATATCTCGAAAACCTTTCTGTGATGCTCTTAAAAATGCTTGCATACTAGACATCCAGTCCCATCACTTCATGGCAAATAGATGGGGAAATAGTGGGAACAGTGGATGACTTTATTTGGGAGGGGGGCTCCAAAATCACTGCAGATGGTGACTGCAGCCATGAAATTAAAAGACACTTATTCCTTGGAAGGAAAGTTATGACCAACCTAGACAGCATATTAAAAAGTAGAGACATTACTTTGCCAACAAAGGTCCATCTAGTCAAGGCTACAGTTTTTCCATTAGTCATGGATGGATGTGAGAGGTGGACTATAAAGAAAGCTGAACGCTGAAGAATTGATGCTTCTGAACTGTGGTGTTGGAGAAGACTCTTGAGAGTCCCTTGGACTGCAAGGAGATCCAACCAGTCCATCCTAAAGGAGATCAGTCCTGGGTGTTCATTGGAAGGACTGACGTTGAAGCTGAAACTCCAATACTTTGGCCACTTGATGCGAAGACCTGACTCATTTGAAAAGACCCTGGTGCTGGGAAACATTGAGGGCAAGAGGAGAAGGGGACGACAGAGGATGAGATGGCTGGATGGCATCACCGACTTGATGGACATGGGTTTGGGTGGACTCAGGGAGTTCTGGGAGGCCTGGCGTGCTGCAGTTCATGGGGTCGCAGAGAGTCAGACACGACTGAGTGACTGAACTGAACTGTTTGCTGTTTCAAGAAAAGTTTAATTCTCCATTGAGGACGTAGGGACTTGGTTCTAAAAACAAATCAAGGCAGAAGTGAGGTTGCGTGAGAGTTGTGGTCATGAAAGATGGTGGCCTCCTGCCCTCTTATTCCTTCCTGGGTCACCTGCTCTGGGAGAGCCTAGAAGCCAGGTCATCGAAGCCTGAGAGAGGCCCCATCAGAGAGCAGCCCAGATCTCAGGCCACTAGCTACATGAGAAACCATGTGGCTTCTCCAGCCCAAGCCAACCTGCTCCCTGGCCCACAGTCTGCAGTCTCACAGGGGGCCCTGAGATAGACCCACCCAGCCAAGCAACTCAGTTCACGACACTCAGAAACTGAGTGAGATAAAATGATTGTTCCTGTTAAGTGGCTACATTTTGGGTTCCTTTGTTCTGCAGCAGTTGATAACTACTACACTGACTTAAAATTGAATTCCCATTTTAAAATAAAATTATCCATTCCTGGAGATAAACATATGCTAAGAAATGGCAACCCACTCCAGTACTCTTGCCTGGAAAATCCCATGGATGGAGGAGCCTGGTAGGCTGCTGTCCATGGGGTCACAGAGTCAGACATGACCGAAGCGACTTAGTATTCATGCATGCATTGGAGAAGGAAATGGCAACCCACTCCAGTATTCTTGCTTGGAGAATCTCAGGGACGGAAGAGCCTGGTGGGCTTCCGTCTATGGGGTCGCACAGAGTCGGACACGACTGAAGTGACTTAGCAGCAGCAGCAGCAGCAAGAAACAGCTGCCATGATATTGGTGTAAGGCAAATGTTTCTGGGTAGAATCTGGAGTTCACCGTGCTTGTATTTGTCCTCTTTTATTTTCTTGAGCTGCTTTTTATAAGAAACCTGTGTCAATAAAGCGAGAAGAGAAATAAAGACTTGGAGCCCGGGGTCGATGCAGAGGCTTTGTTTTCCGGGAGGCGCCTCAGGGCCAGGCTGGGTCTACAGGAAGCAGGAGCACCATTCCTTCAGGCAGTTGGAACACTCCCGGGCCTCAAACTCGGTGGCTCCGCAGCAACAGATGAGCCACTTCTGAAACTCCGCTTCCCTCTTGTGCATCAGGAGGAACGTCCCAACAGGACGTAAGCCTGTGGGGAGGACACAGGAAAGTACTCAGCTATGCTCTTCCTCCCCCAGTGCGAGGATACTCGAGAAAACCAAGGAGCGGACACAGGTCAGATCCAAGGGGCAGAGGCCATCCCTGAATTCCTGACCTAGGACATGGGGACTCTATCCTGACCAGAGCCTGGCCCTGGCTGAGAGGTGCCTGCGTGCGTGCTCAGTCACGTCCGACTCTGTGAGACCCTCTGGACTGTAGCCCGCCAGGCTCCTCTGTCCAAGGGACTCTCCAGGCAAGAATACTGGAGTGGGTTGCCATTTCCTCCTCCAGAGGATCTTTCCAACCCAGGGATTGGCCCATGTGTCTTACGTCTCCTGCACTGGCAGGCGGGTTCTTTACCACTATAGCCACCTGGGGAGCCCCAGTGAGACCAATGGCGAAATGCAAACTCCTTTTCGCCCATGGGACGGACAAACAAGGTATGGAGCGCGCTGAGCCTTGCCCTCCTCTGCCCCTCGCCCCCCGAAGAGTCTCTGTGGATGGATGAAAAACACACCAGTCAAAGTCCTAGAGTGTGCTCTGTCTTTCTGAGTCCTGGGCCCACAGCTTCTCACTCCTCTTACTCTGTTTCATCACTGTTACTACTGAGGGGAAAGGACCACATGAAGAAAGAGACATCAGAGATCCACAGACTGGCCGAGCCACTGAACGGGGAAGGCCAGAGATTTAAGGCCACATCTAGTGCCCAGCTTTCCGGCCTGGAGTGAATAGGAACCAGTGTCCAGGCCTTAAGTCCTGGGCCCTCTCCAGGAAAACCCGCTGGTGTCTGGGTATTTCACTTACATAAAACCAAGCAAACTTCATTTGAACTATTAAAGGGATGAATTTTTTAAAAGACATTAAATAAAAGCTGAATTCCAGTCTTAAAATATACCCAAACATTGGAGTTTGGTGTGTTTTTTTTTAGCCTAGATCCAGTTTCTGAAAAGAAACAAAGGCTTGGATTTCATGGTCATTTTATCTGGTATTTTATCATCTTTTGTAAAAAGGAGGGTTATTGCTGAGAATCACCTCATTTTACTTATCAGTATCCTCATCTTTTCAAGGGTGATTTTACTGAGTTTTTTTTTAATTCAACTTTTTAAAAAAATGAACATTTACTGAATATTGATTGAGCCCATTGCTTCAGTAAATGTGGGCAGTGCAAGATTAGGAAACAGCTTTGTCCCAGGAAAGAGAACTCGATAATAATAGTAAGAGGCCCTTTCGAACTTCATCAGCAGGCTCCAGACCCCTGAGATGGTTTCCTGCATCCCATCCATTCTCCAAATGGACTCACTGAGAACCGAGGGGGTTAGGACTCCTGTCCTCGGCCCCATTACAGCACAACCTGACTGCCGCCTGGCCTGGCGCCTCTGCTGGCATTCATCGCTGCTCTGGCCATCAGAGTCTCCAGGTTCCTCCATGTTCAGCAGCCAGGATGCCAGGGAGTGTGTGGCTCTCAGGACCAGAGGCGAACTTTCCAGAAAGCCTGCAGTCAAGAGGGCCTCTGGAGCTGGGTAAGTCAGTCTGCTTCTCTCTGCTCCCAAGGGAAGCTGAAGTCGTGGGCCCTCATCAGGGGCCTAATAGAAACCAAGCCCTCTTGGTTTCTTTCCGGGCTTCAGAGGGTGAATCCTACCCAGGGAGCCACCCTCTGCCTCCTTGTGAGCACAGAAACCTGACCGCAGGGAAAGGGACGCAGGCACCCTGACGTACTTTCCCACCATCTCTCCCATACCAGCCTTTGCCCACGTGACAGGATGGTGGCTCCAGGGAAGATGTCCCCTCGATGCCACATCCCAACTGTGAGCAGGTCTGGACCAGGCTCTGGCTTGTGTGCCCATTCCTTGCTCAACAGCACTGCTATTTGAGTCTGGGGTCCCTGTAGGTGGCCCACGTTGGCACACAGGCCCTGTACTCCGAGGCCCCACTTGCTTTCCTGTTGTGCTGGCGCCATCTTGAAATTCCTAATGAATGTGCACCAGGGGCCTCCCATCCTCACCCTGCACTGGGCTGTCAAATTAGCAGCTGGTCCTGGTCAATGTTCATGCAATATTTCAGTCTCCACAAGCACATCCAGACTTCTCAAGCACAGACATGCAGTCTCAGCCCCTCACTGTGTGCCTGACTCCTCTGCCAGCTCCCAGCTCCTCAGCGTCTGTGGTGAACGCGTTTCACAGCACCAGGGAACGTGTGTGACCAACAACTTTTTCTCTAACGAAATGCTACATTTATGCTGTTGCTGTTCAGTCGCTGTCACCTCCGACTCTTTGAGACCACACGGACTGCAGCACGCCAGGCTCCCCTGTCCTTCACCATCTCCCAGAGTTAGCACAAATACATGTCCCTTGAGTCAGTGATGTTATCTAACCATTTCATCTTCTATCTTCCCCTTCTCTTCCTGCCTTCAATCTTTCCCATCATCAGGGTCTTTTCCAATAATTCAACTCTTTGCATCAAGTGGCCAAAGTATTGGAGCTTCTGCTTCAGCATCAGTCTTTCCAGTGAATATTCAGGTTGATTTCCTTTAGGATTGACTGGTTGGATCTCTTTGCAGTCCAAGGGACTTAAGAGTCTTCTCCAACACCAGTTTGAAAGCATACATTCTTTGGTGCTCAGTCTCCTTTATGGCCCAGCTCTCACATGAGATGTGGCTGAGGAAGCCATGAGCAGAGGTGGAAATTGAGAGGGTTTCTGTTCACAGCCAAGGAACCCCGAGGATCCCCAGCGTGGGAAATGAGCTGCCATGCCCAGGCCTCCTGTGGGCAGGACACAGAAACCTGGGAGCTCAGAGGATTGTGGGGCAGAAGAATGACTCTGTAGGACGTCACCATGGTGGATACTGGCCTTTCTCCATGGCTCAGATGGTAACAAATCCACTGGCAATGCAGGTGACTTGGGTTTGACTCCTGGGTCAGGAAGATCCCCTGGAGAAGGGACTGGCAACACTCTTCAGTGTTCCTGTCTGGAGAATGCCATGGACAGAGGAGCCTGGCAGGCTATAGGCCCTAGGCTCACAAAGAGTCAGACATGACTAGCAACTCTTTCATTTCATGGTGGATACCGGTCATCACACATGTGTCCAAACCCATAGAATGTATGACACGGAGCAAGGCCAGATGTGAACTGTGCACCTGGGAGTATTCATGTCCATGTCGGTTCTCTGGTAACAAAGCTATGATGGGGTAGGCTGGATGGGCACAGGGATATTTCCACACTCTGAAATTTCTGCTCTATTTTGCTGTGAACTTAAAACTCTTCTAAAAAGATAAAGCCTGTGGAAAGCACCACAGGAATCTGACTTTCTATGCTGCATCTGAGCTGGCTGCCCACAGCCCCCTCCCCTCTACAGACCCGTGGCCCCACCCAGAGACCTGGCCTCCCCACTGAGGCACCTATTCATCTTGTAGATGCTACATTGGGGTCACCTCCTGGATCCTCTTAGAGGCTCAGGCAGGCTCAAGGAGGTGATACAGGGTCTCACCACCAAATCCCAACATAAGCCCCCTCCCTGTTGGGATAACTTCCTGGCAGCAGTCTTCTTGTGTGATTTTTGATGAAATAACCCATGGCCGTTCTGTCCTCACTCAGGACCTTGATCAAGGCACTCAGTCTCCAGGACCTCTGTCTCTTCCTTTGTAAAGTGAAGATGGTAACCTCTCATCTCATTCATGGCTAGATGAGGAGCTCAGAACTAAGGCAGAAGGTGAAACCCCTGGTGTTAGTGCCTGGAATCAGTGGCCCTTGCAATGAGTAGATGTGGAGAGCTGGTCACAGCAAGCCAGGAGGTCAGGGAC
Source organism: Madoqua kirkii (assembly GCA_006408675.1). Classification (NCBI taxonomy): domain Eukaryota; kingdom Metazoa; phylum Chordata; class Mammalia; order Artiodactyla; family Bovidae; genus Madoqua; species Madoqua kirkii. The sequence continues at coordinate 27,260 of SJYC01089544.1, read as the reverse complement.
ACAGAGGAGCAGGTCTCGAGACCTAGCCAGTTCTGTCTTTTCTGTAGCCCTAACTCTGTGTATCAAGCTCTCAGATACCTGGAAACTTCCCATTATTCATTCATTCCTTTGTCTTTAATATGCCTGTCATCCTATCTATCTCAATTGAAACAAGTTGGAAAAGGCAAAACGATAGGGACAGAAAACGAATCTGTAGTTGCCAGGGGCTGAGGGTGAGAAATGTGAGAGGTAAGGGGAAATATTTTAACACGATGGGATTGCCCAGATCTTGATTGTGGTCATGGCTACACAACTGCAAGCATTTGTCAAAAACTACAGAACTGGGTACAAAAAAGAGTGAAATTTACCACATGTAAATTTAAATATTTTTTGAACCAAGTATGGCTGAACAAAAACAAAACCTCACAGTTATGGAGACGTTAAACCAGTGGTGGTAGAAGCTGGAATAGCAGTTATTTGTGGGAATGGGGAGGTAACGTTTACCTGGAAGACACACGGGGGAACTGTCTGGAATTACGGAGGAGCCTGATCACTGGATGAGGGTGGTGGGGCTGTGCATGTGTGTCACTGTGAAAACTCACTGAGCTGAACCATCACATTAGTGTGGATGTGATACACCACAATAGAAAAGTCAAAGGGATAATAATTTCTTCTAAAAAATAACTTAGAATTTCAAATGTCTCCCCTAGTCAGACTTGCCTCTTTTATTCTGCTCCCCAATGCCCTTCTCACATTTATCTGGAAGGAAAGAAGCAAATTCACCTCTCTCCACCTTCCTGACAATCCCATCTACTAGACATTAAACTGTGGCAGACTAGGGTGATGTTCCGTAGAAGGCAATGGCACCCCGCTCCAGTACGCTTGCCTGGAGAATCCCAAGGACGGGGGAGCCTGGTGGGCTGCAGTCTATGGAGTCGCAGAGTCGGACACAACTGAAGCGACTTAGCAGCAGCAGCAGGATGATGTTCAGGGTGTTCAACAAATGGTTCAGGGCCACGTGTCAATCAGAAAACTACAGAACCAGCCTTCCCACTGTCCCTGGACACAGCCATGCACTGGGCCGGTGCAAACCAGATTGTTAGTCACACACGCAGTGGTGCCTGTATCCCTGGATGTCTCTATAGCCCCTTTCTGCTCGAGCTGTGGACCGACTTTCAGAGCTAAAGGGAATGACCAGCCGCGGCCCTGCTGGTGGGGCCTCTGTTGACAGAGAGCCTGTGGATTCCCACCTGTCCACTTTCTCTGGAAAGAGCTCCCAGTCCTTCCTAAGGCACACACAGCCTGTAACAGCATCATAAAACAATTATTCATACATAGACCTTTCTGATTCCAGCGACCACCCTCGAGGCCATACCTGGACAGCTAGTGACATCTTACAACAACTCACTTCCTCTTACTCGGGTGTAGATGCCAGGCTGCTATTACTCCATCTGCCAAGGCCTAATAGGAGGCGAGGGACCCGCCTCCCCAATCCAAATTTCTTCAAGGCGGGCGGGGAGATCACCCAGGTCACCCATCCTGACATCTGGGCCCCAGACTCTGTGCCGGCTCGCCTCTATCCGCCCCTGAGTATGTAAACGCCACGTGAACTTTGCACAGCCCAGCTGCTCCGAGTCACAGTGATTCAGTTTGCACATCTTCTGCAGACCCTGGTGGCTGCCCAAGCACGTGGGTCAGTGACGCTGAAGCCTGTGGCACCTGGCCAAGTGGCAGTTCTGCTCTCTGATAGCCGCTGGCAGGGACACGTGGCTACCGCTGCCACCTGGCAGGATTAGGGGAGATGGGTCAGGAGGAGAAGGTGGAGAAACAGGAAAAGAGGGATTACCTTGTTGAAACCTTTGGTGACCAAGTTGATTGCCAGCTCATGGCTGATCCCGTCCACCCAGGCAACATCCTTTTCTCCGATGGGTTCAGAGAGGAAAGCTCTCAGCCTGGGAGACATGTGGTCCATGTCCTGTAACAGCAGTGGGGGCAGGGGCGTTAGGCGGCTGGGGAACACCCTCGGACTTCTGAGGGCAGGGGGCTGGGGCTAGTGATGGTGGGCGTCCTCCCACCATCCAGAGTTTACTGGAAATTTTTAGATGCCAGGGGCAATGCCCTGCTCACAAGCCTTTCCATACTCATCCCTACCTGCATGGACTGAGAGGGGTAGCAGTGGCCTCAGATGAGCCCAGTAACTCCCCATGAAAAGGGTGGTCTGGATACTAAGCAGGGGTCCCCAACCTGTTTGGCACCAGGGACCAGTTTCATGGAAGACAATTGTTTCACAGACTCGGGGAGGAAGGGGGATGATTTGGGGATAATTAAGGGCATTACATTTATTGTGCACTTTATTTCTATTATTACTACATCAGCTCCACCTCAGATCATCAGGCATTAGATCCCAGAGGTCGGGGACCCCTGATGCTAAGAACTCTGCTGGGTTCCTTTCCAACCTTCCCACCCTAAATGCTTGAAGAAACAGCTTGCTTCTCTGAGCTAATTAGTCTATGTTCTCCAACATTTTTTTCATATTTTTATTTTAGCCTTTACCACACTCTATAATAGCTGGTTGTTTGGTTGCAAGGAACAAAAAACTCTAACTGGCTCAAATATTAAAAGAGACATTATATAAGGCAGAAGCCCAAGAGTGATATTAGGTCTGGTACAATCAGAATTGTGAATCCATTTCTCTGAGTTTTTCAACTTGATTTCAGTTGAGGTTGGTTCCCCTCATGGTGCTGAAATGGCTGCTCCAGCACTCAGATTTTCACCATCCCCACTAACATCTCTGCTCCAAAAGAAAAAGTTTCAAAAGAGAGAGGATGTGTTTCTTAGGAGTTCCGAGCAAGCTTCATCCAGCTGGACTCCCCATCCTAGATCTGGGGATGGAGCCAGCTTTCTCTAAGCTGTATGAGCTGTGGGTTCAAGTATAGCTACCTGCACAAAATCAGGATTATTATGGATAGAGGGGCAGGTGGTGTGAAGGCTGTAACCATAATGTCCCATATGATCCACCCCTTTGACAAACTAATGTTGGTACCCTCACTTTCCCTTACATAAGCATCAGAAATACCCACACTTGGGAATTTAAATAGACTTACCCCCTCGCCCAAAGTGTGAAACCCCCTGATTCATTCAATTACTGCGTTCAGATCTGAGTTCATATTTTCTAGGAGATGCATCAGACTTCCCATCATGTCTGGAAGTATCAACTCACAGGATGGTAACCTATGAACTAAGTTCTGAAGTTCACAGTCATCAACATAGTCAGCAATGTTGGGGAAAACCAGGCTATGTGCACTGAAGATTTCTAGGGGAGAATTCTCCCTTTGGAGAAGGAGAAGACGGGAAACACTCCGTTGCCGCTGGTCAATAGCACCTATGATACTGGAGGTTGCTTGCCCTGACAGTAAAGGCAGGTCTTCCATCAGACAAGAAGGCAGTCCCCGGTTTTGGATGTTGGTGGATCTCCCGTGTCCACTGCCTGGCTAACGTCCTAGTGGGCTTGGGGCCAATGCGGCCTGAGGGGAGCCACTGCTGTAGCGCTCTGCTTCTGTGGGTGCGAGCTCAGAGACTGGCCTAAGGGACAGGCCATCTGAGGCCACAAGTTGGCCACTTCCTTTGGCATCTCAGCTCCCTTCATTAGCTGGGTTTCTTCTATCCAAAGCCAAGGCTGGTGGTTGAGGTGGAGGGCTTGACAGGCCTGTATCCTCGTTCTGTGCCTTGCCTGCTATCCTGCTGCTCAGACTCGTGGCATCTGACCACATCTCTGAGGTGGGGAGGCACCCCAGATTTCCTCCTCACCCCACTGCCTCCCAGGGGGCATCTTCACAGGAAGACAAGCGCCTCATTTATCAAGCATGACCTCCTTCAGACAAGACTGCTCAGGAGAGACTTGGGAACCTGGGGGCAATGTTCTTCTGGGACTCCCCCCACCCTTTCTCTTACTGAGTCACCTGACTTGTCCCTCATGTTCTAACTTTAGTCGGTTACATCACCTTTCCCAGCCCAACAGGATGTGCTCAGGTCACAGGTAGAAAGGCCCTCTCCTAACAAAACTGCATTTTCATATCTCCGCATTTTCCGATGGGCCTCCTTCCCCTGAATGTGAGCCTCCTGGGGTCTCAGTGAGGATGCAGAGGTAGCCAGCGCCCTGAGTACCCCAGCAGATCTCCAGGGGTCAGGTCTCCATACAGGGTGACGTGGGCCCACCAGAACCTGCTGCTTTGCTCCACGAGGGCAGAGAAAGACAGAATTTCTAAGTTGGGAGGAGGAGCCCAAGAGTGCAGGCTGGGTCAGCCACTTTGCCCAGGGAAAATTCCACTCACTGTCTGCACTGGCCATCTGTTAAGTTAAACATCTCTGCCTATTTAAAGAATACACGGAAAGTACAACATTGTTATCAGAGCCCAGTGGTGTGAGAGAGCCAGTGAGGAGCAACACCTGTGTGTTTGCTTTCCTTGCACACCTGATTCCACTTTGATTCTCAAGACATAGGTGGTGGTTTTTACCCTCCCCAGGCTCACTGAGAAAACATCCTTGCATTTGTTAGGGAGGCTTTGTGACAGGGGTTCTCAACTGGGGGTAAATTGTCTCCCCGCCCAACACTTGGCAATGTGTCTGGAGACACTGTCACAGCTGAGGGGGAAGCGCCACTGGAGTCTGACAGTGAAGGTCAGCATCTGAGGGTAGAGGTCAAGGTTGCTGCTACACACCCTGTAATGCTTGCAGAGCCTGTCCACAACAAAGGATCATCCAGCCCCAAACGTCCACAGCATCGAGGCTGAGGACCCCTGGGCTACAAGGAGCAGAGAACCTTGACTTGAACAGTCTTAAACAATAAGTACATTTCTAACCTCATAACCAAGAAACCCACAGTGAGGTGGACCTAGGCTCTGTTTCTCAAGAACGAGGCTAGCTTGCCCCCAGGGTCCCAGGATGCCTACAGAACTTGCTTGGGACCCATCCTGACATGAGAGAATCCAAAGGAAGGAGGGGCCGTGTCTGCTTGGATGTCCGTAGCACCTCTGCAGCAGAACTTCCCTTCCTGTTATTGGCCAGAACCAGACCACATGCCAGCCCTGAACCAGTCACTGGCCAGGGGAAGGGGACCCCAAGAGGGGGATGAGGTCAGCCTCCTGAGTATGTGACCCCTTGGAAAACACTGGGTTCTCCAGGAAGTAGAGAGGGAGGGACCCAGGTAGACGAATGACCTTGTTGGCTCCATATTCAAAATCCTGGACTAATAATCACACTAAGGTACACACCAGTCACATGGAGGGTTTTGCTGAGAATTCCAGGTTTGGATGCAGCAGGTCTGGGGTGGATATGAGAAGCTGTGTCTCTAATTGGTTCCTGGAAGATGTTGATACAGGGGCCCACACATCACACTGAGTGGCAAGGCATGGCGTGATGCCACTTATTCTTTTCTGTCATTTGATGTTTAATCATGGCAAAATACACAAAATATAACATTTACCATCACACCATTTTTAAGGGTACAGTTCAGTAGGGTTAAATATGTTTATGTTGTTGTGTGGCCAATCTCCAGAAGTCTCTTGTCTTGCAAAACTGAAACTATTTTTTTAGGGGGGAGTCTGCTCAAGTTTTATTTCATGTGCAAATGGAGTGTGCCCATTTCTGCCTTTTGGCTATTGTGAATAATGCTGCTATGAATACAGGTATACAAGCATCTCAAGACCCTGCTTTAGTTCTTTTGGGTATGTCTCCAGAAGTGGGAGTTTGGATTCCATGGTGATTTTACGTCTAATATTTTGAAGAACCATCATCCTGTCTCCCATATTGGCTATACCAATGGCATTTATTCTTAAACTTGACAGCACATCAGATTACATTGGGAAATTGACACATTACTGATGTTTGGGTCCCTCTTTTCACACTTGAATTAATTAGCATGGAGTGTACCCTGAATATTGGAATTTTTAAAAACTCTACAGGTGATTTCAGTATGCTGCAAAACAGGTTTTCTAGGAGGATGAGGTTCCAGCTAAGAGGTTTTTGCCAAGGTCTCTGAATCATCTGTGTCACTAAATGGCCTAAGAGTGATGACATGATGGCAGTGTCTATACCCTGACCCGATCACCAGACATCATATCCTCATTAGCCATCAACAGGAAGATTTACCTGTGACTCTGACAGCTTTGAAGGGCTTCCCCAGTGGCTCAGATGGTAAAGAATCACTTGCAATGCAAGAGACCCTGGTTCAATTCCTGGGTCAGGATAGGGGATCCCTGGAGACAGAGGATGGCTACCCACTCCAGCATTCTTGCCTGGAGAATTCCATGGACAGAGGATCCTGGTTGGCTACAGTCCATGGGATCACAAAAAGTTGGACATGACTGAGTGACTTTCACTGATGGCTTTGATGTCAGAAAATTCCAGAGGAAGCAGATCTCTCCCCCCTTTCAAACTTAGAAAAAGGGGGGGGGGGGGATCTTTACTTCAAAGGAAATTTTACCTGGACTCTTTTTTCTATAATATAGATCAAAGCAGAATTATTCTGTTGACTTGGGAATGAGCTAAGAACACCAACACCTGCCCCAAACACGGATCCATGGCCTGGTCCCCTGGTGCCCCCCAGTCCCTCTCTTGTCCAGCCTAAACCCTTCATCTCACTCATGAGAATACAGAGGCCCCAAAATGCATGTAGCCAGCTCGAGACCACGCACCCAGCAGAGCATGGTCAGCTGTGGTCCCCAGAAGTGCATCCCCTTTTAGTCAGTGGTATTTCTGGGCAGTGGTGAGGGGTGGAGGGGGAGGTCAGGAGTGGAGGCTCCAGTAGGGTCTGATTAAGAGCTAGACGGTCATGTGAGAAAACCACTGCAAATGCCTTAACAAAACCCCGTCCCATCAAAGACTCCTGTGTTACAGGGTGTTCTTTCCAGTGACTTCATTCTGAATCTCCAAGTGCTTGGGGAGGACACAAGGCGGAACAGGCTTCCCTGGTGGCTCAGTGGTAAAGAACCTTCGTGCCAAGAAGGAGACTCGTATTCATCCCCTGGATCGGGAATTTCCCCTGGAGAAGGAAATGGTAACCCTCTGCAGTATTCTGCCTAGGGAATCCCATCAACAGAGGGGCCTTGTGGGCTACAGTCCATAGGGTCGCACAAGAGTCAGACATGACTTAGCAACTAAACAAAACATCAACTAGAGAAGCTAGCATGGAATAAAACCTTCCCTCTTCATACATATCTTGTTTGCTTCTTTTACTCATGCCTCCATTCTCTCTTTCTGTGTTTATTTTTTTGGCCGCATGGCTTGCGGGATCTTAGTTCCCTAACCAGGGATTGAACCTGTGCACCCTGCAGTGGAAACGCAGAGTCTTAATCCCTGGACCACCAAGGAATTGCCTCTACCTTCATTTAAAAACTCAAATCCAAAGCTCTTACACTCTGTATCAAAAAGCTGTGCAATGCCTGAAAGTTATGGAGAACATAAAGTTCCTAATTAAGCAGATTTATGGATAAATTCAGAATCTATCCCTATGTCCTCTAAACATAGCAGTCAATGAAACTAGTGGTCTCTTTGGCCACAGGGACTGATTCATAGGTGAGTGCATTCCATAGCTGGAGCCAAGTCCAGGACTTCTTTTTGAATTGCTGATAAAGAGGCTTCCTTTCTCTGCAACGGTTACTCAGCTGGTAGAATGTCACACCAGAACTGCTGTAACTACCTCTGCCATCACCTGTTCCCAAGAACCTTTCCTTGAAGGAGGATGATATATAGGAAAGTCAGATCTGAGATAAGGAGAGAGATTCCCCAGTAATCATTTGCAGGCTTGCATCTAGTCATATCTAAAGGCAGGAGCCCCTCAACTTTCTAACTACATTGGGCAATATTTTCCACTTTTAAAAATTAGTTTAAGTTGAAATTGTGCTTTGTTAGCAAACAGTCCTAACTAAATTCACCCTCTGGTGTTCATTCCTTCACTCACTCATTCAACAAGCATTTGTGGTGCACTGGGGCTTCCCTGGTGGTTCAGATGGTAAGGAATCCACCTGCAATGCAGGAGACCTGGGTTCCATCCCTGGGTCAGAAGATCCCCCTGAGACAGGAATGGCTACCCACTCCAGTTATTCTTATCTGAAGAATTCCACAGACAGAGGAGTCTGGCGGAAAATAGTCTATGGGATTGCAAAAGAGTTGGATATGACTGAGTGACTAGCACTTTCACTTTTTCACTACTATGTGCTGCTGCTGCTAAGTCGCTTCGGTTGTGTCCGACTCTGTGTGACCGCATAAACGGCAGCCCACCAGGCTCCTCTGTCCTTAGGATTCTCCAGGCAAGAATACTGGAGTGGGTTGTGGGGGGGGGATCTTTACTTCAAAGGAAATTTTACCTGGACTCTTTTTTCTATAATATAGATCAAAGCAGAATTATTCTGTTGACTTGGGAATGAGCTAAGAACACCAACACCTGCCCCAAACACGGATCCATGGCCTGGTCCCCTGGTGCCCCCCAGTCCCTCTCTTGTCCAGCCTAAACCCTTCATCTCACTCATGAGAATACAGAGGCCCCAAAATGCATGTAGCCAGCTCGAGACCACGCACCCAGCAGAGCATGGTCAGCTGTGGTCCCCAGAAGTGCATCCCCTTTTAGTCAGTGGTATTTCTGGGCAGTGGTGAGGGGTGGAGGGGGAGGTCAGGAGTGGAGGCTCCAGTAGGGTCTGATTAAGAGCTAGACGGTCATGTGAGAAAACCACTGCAAATGCCTTAACAAAACCCCGTCCCATCAAAGACTCCTGTGTTACAGGGTGTTCTTTCCAGTGACTTCATTCTGAATCTCCAAGTGCTTGGGGAGGACACAAGGCGGAACAGGCTTCCCTGGTGGCTCAGTGGTAAAGAACCTTCGTGCCAAGAAGGAGACTCGTATTCATCCCCTGGATCGGGAATTTCCCCTGGAGAAGGAAATGGTAACCCTCTGCAGTATTCTGCCTAGGGAATCCCATCAACAGAGGGGCCTTGTGGGCTACAGTCCATAGGGTCGCACAAGAGTCAGACATGACTTAGCAACTAAACAAAACATCAACTAGAGAAGCTAGCATGGAATAAAACCTTCCCTCTTCATACATATCTTGTTTGCTTCTTTTACTCATGCCTCCATTCTCTCTTTCTGTGTTTATTTTTTTGGCCGCATGGCTTGCGGGATCTTAGTTCCCTAACCAGGGATTGAACCTGTGCACCCTGCAGTGGAAACGCAGAGTCTTAATCCCTGGACCACCAAGGAATTGCCTCTACCTTCATTTAAAAACTCAAATCCAAAGCTCTTACACTCTGTATCAAAAAGCTGTGCAATGCCTGAAAGTTATGGAGAACATAAAGTTCCTAAATTAAGCAGATTTATGGATAAATTCAGAATCTATCCCTATGTCCTCTAAACATAGCAGTCAATGAAACTAGTGGTCTCTTTGGCCACAGGGACTGATTCATAGGTGAGTGCATTCCATAGCTGGAGCCAAGTCCAGGACTTCTTTTTGAATTGCTGATAAAGAGGCTTCCTTTCTCTGCAACGGTTACTCAGCTGGTAGAATGTCACACCAGAACTGCTGTAACTACCTCTGCCATCACCTGTTCCCAAGAACCTTTCCTTGAAGGAGGATGATATATAGGAAAGTCAGATCTGAGATAAGGAGAGAGATTCCCCAGTAATCATTTGCAGGCTTGCATCTAGTCATATCTAAAGGCAGGAGCCCCTCAACTTTCTAACTACATTGGGCAATATTTTCCACTTTTAAAAATTAGTTTAAGTTGAAATTGTGCTTTGTTAGCAAACAGTCCTAACTAAATTCACCCTCTGGTGTTCATTCCTTCACTCACTCATTCAACAAGCATTTGTGGTGCACTGGGGCTTCCCTGGTGGTTCAGATGGTAAGGAATCCACCTGCAATGCAGGAGACCTGGGTTCCATCCCTGGGTCAGAAGATCCCCCTGAGACAGGAATGGCTACCCACTCCAGTTATTCTTATCTGAAGAATTCCACAGACAGAGGAGTCTGGCGGAAAATAGTCTATGGGATTGCAAAAGAGTTGGATATGACTGAGTGACTAGCACTTTCACTTTTTCACTACTATGTGCTGCTGCTGCTAAGTCGCTTCGGTTGTGTCCGACTCTGTGTGACCGCATAAACGGCAGCCCACCAGGCTCCTCTGTCCTTAGGATTCTCCAGGCAAGAATACTGGAGTGGGTTGCCATTTCCTTCTCCAATGCGTGAAAGTGAAAAGTGAGAGTGAAGTCCCTCAGCCGTGTCTGACCCTTTGAGACTCCGTGGACTGCAGCCTACCAGGCTCCTCCATCCATGGGATTTCCCAGGCAAGAGTACTGGAGTGGGGTGCATTGCCTTCTCCTATGTGCTATGTACTACTATACGTATGAAAGCATCTTCATTCTGCCCAGTCTTAGGGCAGAATCAGTCCCATGACTTAGGCATCAGGGATGGAAAGATCATTTTCAATGACCATTAATGTTCATCATTCAAAAATAATGGTGAGGAACTTCCCTGGCGATTCAGTCGTTAAAACTTCACCTTCCAATGCAGGGAGTGAGGGTTCAATCCCTGGTTGCAGAGCTAAGATCCCACATGTTTTGGGGCCAAAAAAAAAAAAAAAAAGAAACAGCAGAAGCAATATTGTAACAGAAGCAATGTTGTAACAGATTCAATAAAGACTTTAAAAAGGGTCCAGGTCAAAACCAAATCTTAAAAAAAAAAAAAAGTAAAAAAAAGAAGGTCCTCGCCCTTAGCTCCAGTTCTACAATAGCAAACATCTTTGGTGGCCCTTACACATGACCTTTTAATTATAGCTCTTTCTCTGCATGGGTCTACCCCTGATGCATGCTCAAATAACTTCAATGATTTCACAGGTCTTTACTAAGCACCATCTGTATGCAAGGCTCTGTGAGTTGTCTATGAACCGGTAGGACAAGTCCTCCCATAGGTGCCTTGCCCAGAGGAAACCTGACTGGCCCGCCCAATAAGACAGGCTGTTCCCAGAGGCAAGAGGGCCCCTCTTAAAGGAGCTATAAAGGAGGAGGCGGGTTGTTGGCTCCATGGATTGCAGACCCCACTCCAAAGGCAATCTGGGTCTGAAGACCATGGCTAGCCCCCTGCTGGGCATCCTGATTGGGTGTCAGAGACTTACTTGAGTCTCAGCCCAGCTCTGCCCATGACTAGCAGTGTGAGCCTGGGCAAGAAACTTTCATTTTATATTTATAAAATCAGAATGTTGGGTTCGCTGGAGCACACCATTCTGGTCCCTTCCAACATGATGTGTCTTTGTTAATTTACAGTCTGCGGATGGTACGGAACTCACACCGGTTTCCAATCCCTATTCTGCCATTTTCAAATCCCAAATACAAAAAACTCTGGAAACTAGATTTTTTTTTTTTAAACTTCTTGGCAGCAAAACCTAGTCTGAACTGACATGAGGCTATTTATAGTCTTTATGATGCCACTTAGTGTGAATATTTATACATTTTGCCACAGGCATATTAATGGCTTTGTTTACAGGGTACTGAGCCAGACTCCACTGAGAATGGTCTTGGATGCACAGAGCAGGCACTGTATTGCTTTTCTAAAATTAAAAAAAAAATCTGAATCCCCCAAAACTTCCACCCCCAGCCGTTCTGAGAAATGCTTTACAGACCCTGAGCTAAGATCACTGCCTGCAGCCTAGACCACCTGCGACGGTCCCCTGGAGAAGACATCTATCTCCCCGGCTCACCCAGACATCACCTCTCTGTCCATGACTCTCAGCCTCCTGACCTCCTTTCCCTAAAAACACTTGCCCCTTTGTCTGAAATCCTGTCTGCCACACAGCCTTTGTCTGAGGGTGGTTCTAGCTGGGACTGTTCCTGGCTACACTTTTCTTTCATGAAAATATTTCCTCTTCTTTGGGGGCCTGTTCTTTGCAAAGGATCCAGGGATGATCTAATTTTTAAAAAAATCACCTAAAGAATAGATGAGTATATTAGCTACCCTCCATAGACAAGACATCTGCTTTGGTTACAGATGCCTTTTTTCCTTCACTTTTAATTTTTAATTATGCTAAAAAAAAAGTAAAATTTACCATCCTAGCCAATTTTCAAGTGTACAATTCTGTGGTATTAAGTCTGTTCACATTGCTCTGTGACCCATTCTCAAATCTTTCTCATATCCATTAAACAACAGCTCCCAGGCCCTGGCAACCACCATGTTCGTTTCTGTCTCTAAGAATGTGACTTCTCTAGGGACCTCACAGAAGTGGAATCGAACAGTATTTGTGGCTGCCTTAATTCACTTAACATAATGTCCTTACTGCCCACAAAGGTCCATCTAGTCAAAGCTATGGCTTTTCCAATAGTTGTGTATGGATGTGAGAGCTGGACTATAAAGAAAGCTGAGCGCCAAAGAATTGATGCTTTTGAACTGTGGTGTTGGAGAAGATTCTTGAGAGTCCCTCGGACAGCAAGGAGATCAAACCAGTCAATCCTAAAGGAAATCAGTCCTGAATATTCATCGGAAGGACTGATGCTGAAGCTGAAACTCCAATAGTTTGCTTATGTGAAGAGCTGACTCATCTGAAAAGACCCTGATGCTGGGAAATATTGAAGGCAGGAGGAGAAGAGGATGACAGAGGATGAGATGGTTGGATGGCATTACCGACTTGATGGACATGAATTTGAGCAAGCTCTAGCAATTGGTAATAGATACGGAGGCCTGGCATGCTGCAGTCCCTGGGGTCAAAAAGAGTCGGACATGACTGAGTGACTGAACTCAACTCAACTAATATCCTTAAGTTCATCTACTTGGGTTTCCCAGGTGGCTCTAGCAGTAAAGAACTCACCTGCCAATGGAGACATAAGAGACTCGATACCTAGGTCAGAAAGATCCCCTGGAAGAGGGCCTGGAAACCCACTCCAGTATTCTTGCCTGGAGAATCCCATGGGCAGAGGAGCCTTGTGGCCTACAGTCCATGGGGTCGCAAAGAGTTGGACATGACTAAAGTGACTTAGCATGCACACATGCTGTATCATGTGTTAGAATTTAACGCTGAATCATATTTCATTGTGTGAATGGACCACGTTTTAGAATCATTCACCCGTTGATGGACTTGTGGGTTGATTCCACCTTCAAGCCATTGTGGGTAATTCTGCTATGAACATGAGTGTCCTGTAACAGATACATTGTTTTAACTTCTTAATTTATATAAAGCTTTCAGATTCCTCCTCTCACTGCCACTATAACCCCAGAGAGGAGGGGCAGCAATGCTGTCTTGGGAGGAGCTTCCCCAGATGGAAGAAGTTTCTAGAAAAAGGAAAAAGAGAGCTCACCCCATTATTCACCAGAGGAAGCAGGATGTTTGAGAAGCAGGTAATAAGGGACAAAATTCTCAAAGATACATTGGATTCCAGAGGGAAAGTTCTGGCTCACTGGCCGGGCCATGGTGATACTGCATGAGACCCAGTGGCCTGCTTCCCTGGGCTTCCCAGGAGGTGACGAAAAAAGGCCACTCCCAGGGGTCAGGGCAGGGGTGCAGCCCCCAAGAGCAAGGGCTGGGTAGGTGAGCCTGAGCACCAGGCAGAAGATCCCATAAGGGCTGATGGGTGAGCCAAAGCCTGGCGTCAGGATGAAGCAGTCCCAGGATCAGGAACCTAACAACTAGGGCAAAAGCCCGAGCCATAGACTACAGCATTGGGTACCAAAATATCCCTAGAAGACCAGAAGGGGCTGGTCACCCCTGCAGACATCAGGGGTCAAGCCATCATCCTGCAGATACCATGAGGACTCAGAGCTCCCCACACCCCCAACCACTGCCATCAAGACCTGTGTCATCCCAGCCCCACAGCCCGGAACTCCTTAGGGAGTCTGGAGAGATGGAGAGTAGTCGTAAGAAGACTGTCTCTGAAAAGAGACCTTTTCAATTGGCCTGGACAGTGGACCGCTCACACTGAAGGGACACAGCCTGAATTTGAACAGAGAATGTGCCTTAGGTACAGTTGGCGCCAGGCCCAGATCCCCTGGACCGGCCCAGCTGCTGAAAGTGCTGCCTCCAACAATCAGCGGAGGCTCTCCCGGGGTTATCTGCCTGCAGAGGATGTACCACACCCAGAGACGCCTGGGAGGCTGAGGGCCGCAGCGACCCGACATTGAGTGCAAAGCCCAGTGCCCTCGTCCTGGGGCGGGACCAGCTCATTGGGTGGCTCCCACTCCCGGGCTCTTGCGGGGTCAGCCTCCCAGCCCTGCTCACTCCTCCCCCTCCTGCTTCTTCCTCCCCTGGGCCAGGTGCACCTGCATCCTGGTCTCAGGTCGGCTTCCAGGAACTGACCTCTCGCCAGTGTTTGCCTGGATCCCAGTGCAGAAGAACAAAGTGCATTTTCTTTGAACATCTAGGTGCCGTGGAGTGCGTTTGTGACCGACAGTTCAGTTCAATCGCTCAGTAGTGTCCAACTCTTTGTGACCCCATGGACTGCAGCACACCAGGCACACGACAATATGGTCACGGTGACCCGGTTGAGGGGTCATAGGCCCTGGGGTGAAGCCCCTGGAGACAGAGACGCTGTCAGGCAGCCGATGACCCTTCTCATCCGCCTCAGACTACAGGGTTAACTGGACGATTGCTGGGCTGATCTCAAACTCAAACCATCGGTGAGGGTTTGCACCCCCCTGACGAGGATGGCCAGGTTTAGGAAACAAAGACACAAGGTACCCAGTTTAACTTAAATTTCAAATAAACAAATAACTTGTTAGTATAAGCCTGATCCAAGAATTTCACAAGGTATACTTACTCTAAAGAACTTATTTGTAGTTTATCTGAAAGTCAGATTCTACCGGTGCTTCCCACATGTCTCCGAGCCGCCCTCTCCCCACCTCTGACTCCACAGAAACCCCTCCATCCACCCACACTCTGGCCCCTGAGCTGCCCAGTGAGCTGCAGAGTCAGGAATTCCGGTTGGGATTTCGCTCCTGGCTTGGCCTCCCTCCGGCCAGCATTCTGCCTCCCTCACTGCATCTGAAAGCCACAGACCACGGAGCTGGAGGGGAAACCAGCTGATAATACATGGCTGGGGAGATAACTGCGGTTGAGCACACAGATGACCCATCACTTAGAAGTCGCCTTGGAGGCAAACAAGAGTCTGGATTTAGCATGTCCTGCTCTTCTGGAGAGATGGTCAGTGCCAACCCGGCTCCCCCTGGGGAGGGAACAGAATGTCCGCGGTGGGCAAGTGAGGGACACAGAACCCAGGAACTCACGTTTGCTGGGCACCTGCTGCCTCTTCACAGTCATGGTACATTTAATCCTCAGAATTAACCTGGCAGCACTAGAGAACTGCTCCCCTTCTGAGCGATGGGGAAACTGCGGCCCAGAGAGGCAAAGAGGGTCACGAAGCCAGTGAAGGGCTGGGAGGGGATGTGAGCTGCTCCAGGACCGGAATTTGAGGAATCAGAACCACGAAGGCAATTTTCTCAGAGGCTCCCTGCCCCACCCACATCCCCTGGGGCTCGAAGCTTCCACCGCAGGGAACTGCAGGTAGATAAACACCCAATTCCTCCCCTACCTTCACCCCCCACAACCCCCGCAGGTGGACAGCCCCAGGCAGCCACGTGCTCTGAACACAGCTCCACCTTCATGGGCTTCCCAGTTGGCACTAGCAGCAAAGAATCCACCTGCCAATGCAGGAGATGCATGTTCAATCCCTAGGTAGAGAGGATCCCCTAGAGTAGGAAATGGCCACTCACTCCAGTATTCTTGCCTGAAAAATTCCATGGACAGAGGAGCCTGGCGGGCTAGAGTCCATGGGGCTGCAGAGAGTCCCACATGACTGAGCAAGCATACAAGCCTCCCACCCTCCCTTCCTGGGCGCCTCTCCCCCCACCCCCCCCTCCCCGTATCCCCTCAGCCAAATGGCTTCTTGCATTTAAGTCGGATTCAGTGACTGCTAACTAACAGCTGGCTTCCAGTGTTTGAAACTCTTCTCCTGTATCATCTCATTTAATCTCCTCGTTAGGGTGTGGTGGTAGGGTCTGCAATGATCCCCTTTTATAGATAAGAATGCATGAACTGGCCCTGGGCACCGAGAGGCCTCAAAGCCACGTGTGCTCAAGCTAACATCTGGTTCCCAAACACTGAGTCATCAAGAAAGGCTTCTGCTGCATTCCTGGACAGTCACTCTCTCCCCCCAGCTCTGGACTGAATTCCTCTGCTTGGGTGCAGATAGATACCAGCGAGGTCTGCAGCTGTCAGCCGTGGTCCAGGAGGGAAGCAGTGATGTGCTGCGCTGGGAGCCGTGTCATCAGCCAGACACACAAAGCCCGTGTGTGCTTCTTCCACTTGCCCTTTGGCAAGATTCCTAGATTCTAGTCCAGGTTCTGGTCCAAGACTCCTCTTTATCCCTTGGCTCACATGTGTGCTCCTGCCCATGTCTGGTTCTCAGCACTGCAGGTCCAGCCCCTTCCAGGGGCTGTGAGTCAGGGGTCTATGCTCCTGTGAGTCTCAGTGTGAAATTAGCTGTGAGTGACTCGCTCTATCTTCCCAAATGCAAGGTCCTGCTTAAGACTCAGGGCTTTCCAGGTGGCATTACTGATAAAGAACTTGCAGGAGACTTATGAAACTCGGGTTCAGTCCCTAGGTTGGGAAGATCTACTGGAGAAGGGCATGGCAACCCACTTCAGTATTCTTGCCTGGAGGATCCCGTGGACAGAGGAGCCTGGTGGGCTATAAGTCCATAGGGTTGCAAAGAGTCAGACACAACTGAAGAAGTGACAGCATGCATGCTTAAGGCTCAGAGTCCTGTTAATTCTGGCTTCAGAAAGCTGCTCTCAGCCAGAGAGTTCTGTTCGCTTTCCGATCTGTCCCCTTTCAAAAGTCTTAAAGAAAGAATTGCCCAAAGGTTACCATTGGTTTCATCACTGCTTGATTATCTGAGTAGAACATGAACTACCTGTCTTGTAAATAGGACCCTGGCAGAGACTAGTTTCAGGAATTTCTGGACACATTTGGGTGTTTTGTAGCCATTCTGAGATAAGCCTGCCCATTTGTAAACACACATTCTTTAAAGGGAAGAGATTCTGAATGCCCTGGCAGGGCTGTAATCTGCCCCTACTAAGGGTCAGTCTCCATCCTGGATCAACTGGGAAGAGTTTAGGCTGGAAGCGATCTCAGTTGAACCTGAGATCTTTTTTAAAACAGACACCATGTGGAGCCTCTTTTCCAAGTTCATACTAAGAGGTTACAAACCTGGCAAAAGCCAGAGGATCCAAGCAAGTGAACATAATAAACCCACGAGGAAAAACAAGGTAAGGGTGATGATAAGTGTGGGCTGATGTTTGGGGTTGATTGGGGAGGCCACAGAGGGTGCAGATGCCCCACCAGGGGCCCCACCCCCACCTCAACCGGGGAGCCCCTCTCAGGGGTGTGGGTCCCAGGTAGCCAGAGCTTGTGAATTATTTCGAGAGACACCAAAATTTTTATTTTTATGTTCAGGTTCCTAATTTTTAAATGCTGGACCTGAATTCACATAATGGAAACACAGTGTGGACCCAACAAAGCTGAGCCGTGCCACCAGCTTGCCTCTCCTGCTATAGACTTTCCTTCCAGAAAAATGCCCCACTCGCACACAGAAAATTTGATGTCCATTTTCCGGGTTTGGGAACCAGTGCCTCAGACTGGGCACCTCTGCCACCATGTCGATCTTACGAGAATGGCACTCATCTTCAACTTTGGACGTGGCTTCCTGGGGACATGCCTGACCTTTCCCAAGCAGTGTAGCCTCAAGCAGGTAACCACTGTGTCTGCCTCTACTGCCTTCCCCACGCAACGGTAGATGCTCACAGCGCCTCCCCTTCAATCCCACTGGGACTTTCACCTGGAAGCATCCGCCAGGGAAGCCTTGACTTCCTGGGCTTGCAAACCAGGCCTGAAAGGCTAAGCATGGTCCCCAGTCCCTCAAGGGCGGCCTTGAGGGCTAATGGCCAGAGCCCGTTAAGCCATGCTTGGCGCTTGGCTCTGCTCTAAGAGGTCAGATACAAACACCCCACTCTGCTGACGACATCTGCTTCTCTGCTTGGCCTTTGGACCAGGTCACTTCAAAGTGACCAGAGACACATATCCCACCCCCGTCACCCCGCCCCATATACAGAAGACTCAGACCAGCCCTTTGTCCTTTCTGGGCTCCAAGCCATTGTCGTCTTCTCTGAAGGCTGCTCCTCTCTGAGTAGCCATGCCAGGGCAGGAGGGAGCCACACCAAGGCTTTGGCTGGACGTGGTCTGATCTTGGTTTTGCCCCTTAGCACCTAGGAAGCTGGCCCTGATACCATCTCTCTGTTCCCGCCATCCTTTCAGGAGCCCTTGCTGTGGATGGACCAGGAGTGTTCCTGTTTCACAGGCGTAATCTTACTAAGGGCTTCCCCTGTGGTTCAGTGGTAAAGAATCTGCCTGCAATGCAGAGGCCTCAGGAAACGCAAATTCTGTCCCTGGGTCAGGAAGATCCACTTGGAGGAGGGCATGGCAACCCATTCCAGTATTCTTGCCTGGAGACTCTCATGGACAGAGGATCTCGGTGGGCTACAATCCAAATGGTTGTAAAAAGTGTGACTACAACCGAAGTGACTTAGCATGCCCGAAATCTTATTGAATCCTTCCAACAAAACTGGGAGGCAGGAATGCTTTTCAGCTCCATTTAACAGATGAAGAAACTGAGGCTTAGAGAGTCTAATAACACAGCCAAGATGGTACGCTCAGCAGGGAGAAAAGTGTGGCTCCTTCTTGTGTGGATAATATTTGTGAGCCCCACGGACTAACCAAAGGCTGTGTTCTCTTCTTGATAAACATGAGTCTTGGAGTGGCAGAGAAGGGCCAGGATCAGGTCCTCAACAACAGCCTTGTTGTAGGTTTCATGCACGTCAGCGCTCCTCGGCAGTGACGCACAGCCACTTCTGGATTTAGAATGCATGCTTATCTCCCGAGCGCGACCTTCCCTCGGGGTCCTCCTGCCTGGCGCACTTGGCACCGCTGGTGGTAGCCAACTCTTCTACATTTGCCCACAAGCCTCTTCAGCCTCACAATGTGGGCATCTTGCCGGTCAGGTGGCCACGGGCTTCCTGCACTTTCGGCAGTCATCCAGATCTGCAATGCTAGGGCTGGTCCCAGGCACAGAAGGTCCTCTAGGAGCCTACCGCCCCTCCCAGCACCTTTGTGCAGAAATGTCTGGGAGAAAAAAGAACACTCTCCAGTGGAAGGAAAAACCCCAGGGCTGGGGACAGGGCCCTCCGAGGTACAAGGTGATGCTTCTGTACAGCATCACTTAGGTCACTGAGACAGCAGCTGGGACTCAGCCTGAAATTAAACAGCGATATGACCTTGTCCAAGTCACTTCCCTTCCTCAGCTGCTTCATCCATCAGGTGAGAGGGATGGAGTTAGGTTAATTTTCCAAAGTGCTCTTAACAGGACTATGGTATCTAATCTTCCCCCAACCCTTAGAGATTCTCAGTGTCCGCCAGCTTATTCAAGTCCCCAACAAGTCCTGCACAGAGAGAGAGCAGCTGACGTGGCCTAACCCACTGTCTCCTGACTCTCCTGGACCACTCGGCCTTTGAAATAATGTCAGTTAGCATCCCTGTTAACTGTTAGGTTCTGAGGAAACTGCCATGGCTAATTTTCAAGGCTCTTCTGGAGTTTAAGTTCTTCTTAAATCTGCAGCCCCTCTGAGTCCGTGCTGGGAGACAGGAGGCCTGAGTAGTTCTCCAGAACTGATAGGGGGCCGCCCTCTGCTTCTCCAGCCGTCACAGAACACCTGTCTCTTGCCAACCATGCTAATGTCTTGGCTTCCCAGCAGTGTTCTCTCCTTCCTAGCTTTCCACGAAGAATCTCCCCTTTCCTGCCCTCATTCCATGAGGCTCAAGGAGACTGAGCCTCACTACCTGGCTCCAAGGGCCAACATGGAACCCAGACCCGGTCACGAGGTAACACAGCCTTCTGGCCACAATGATGGGGACCCCATGAGGTCAACCAGAAAGAACTCTGGCACATTAGCCATAAAGATCAGGGAAGAAGTGGGGCCTCCTTCCTGCTGTGGGTGCAAAGCAGGGAGAGGGGAGGGGGTCATCTCTCCATTACTTTGGAGTCTGCCAGTGAGATCTCAGGAGAGGCAGATCTGAAGATGGGGACAAACAATTTCCTGGCCTCTCTGAGGGCCTGGATCCAGCCATTCCTGAAGCCCTTACCTGTTCCCTGCTGGGCTGTACTCAAAGAGTCATGCTACTCCCTGTGTGGATGTGGACCCTCACAGACTCGGCACCTCCTGGGAGTTTGTAGAGGAATGTAGAGTTTCAGGACACTCCCTAGACCCACTGGATCAGGATCTGCATTTTAACAAGACCCCAGGTGGTCTGGGTGCAGATTCCAGCCTATAAGGGCCACATGGGATTATGGCCACGTGGCCTCCTCTCTTTTATTCAGGCTGCATCTTGACTTGCTAGGGCCAGCAGGATGTGCTGAAAGCGGTGCTGCTGGGCCATGCCTGGCCCTCCAGCAGTCTGATGGCTTAGCTTCCTCTGGTAGAAGCCAGCGGCAGCGTGGCTGGGGGCTGAGAGGCGGCCACCTTTTCACAGTGCCACAGTTGCCACCCACACACACACATCCCACATGGAGAGGAGCCCTGCCCTAATAGCTGACCCACAGAATCAGGTGAAATAGCCAATTATTGCTCTTGTAAGCCACCAGTCGATCCTAAAGAAAATCAATCCTGAATATTCATTGGAAGGACTGATGCTGAAACTGAAGCTCCAATACTTTGGCCACCTGATGCAAAGAGCCGACTCATTGGAAAAAACTCTAATGCTGGGAAAGTTTGAAGGCAGGAGAAGAAGGGGGCGACAGAGGATGAGATGGTTCAGTGGCCTCACTGACCCAGTGGACATGTGTTTGAGCAAACTCCTGGAGATAGAGAAGGACACGGAAACCTGGAGTGCTGCAGTCCATGGGGTCAAAAAGAGTCAGACATAACTGAGCAACTGAACAACAACAACAAGCCACTAAGTTAGGGATTATTTTGTTCTTTAGCTGAGGAACGGCTGCCCAGCCTTCTGAAGGGTTTCTCTTGCCCTAGGCACTGTGCTGAGCACTTCCTACTTGCCAGCTGCCATCCCAGATGCTGTTCCAGATGCAGGGAGGAGAGGTGAGTGCAAATAGCACCCAGCTCTGGCAGGACTGACATTCTCGTCCAGGAACAGCAACAGACAGGAGAACACAGAAACCCAAGGCAGGGCATCCGGAGGTTTGCCACCTCCAAATTCGCTGGTTGAAATCCTAACCCCGTGTGATGGTGTTAGGATGTGGGGCCTCTAGGAGATGATTAGGGTGTTCAGTTCAGTCACTCAGTGGTGTCCGACTCTTTGCGATCCAAGGAACCACAGCACGCCAGGCTTCCCTATCCTTCACCATCTCCTGGAGTTCACTCAAGCTCACATCCATGAGTCAGTGATGCCGTTCAGACATCTCATCCTCTGTCATCTCCTCTTCCTCCTGCCTTCAATCTTTCCCGGCATCAGGGTGTTTTCCAGTGAGTTGGCTCTTTGAATCAGGTGGCCAGAGTATTGGAGCTTCAATGTCAGTCCTTCCAATGAATGTCCAGGGTTGATTTCCTTTAGGATTAATTGGTTAGATCTCCTTGCAGTCCAAGGGACTCTCAAGAGTCTTCTCCAGCACCACAATTTGAAAGCATCAGTCTTCAGCACTTATCCTACCTTATGGTCCAACCCTCACATCTGTAGATGACTACTGGAAAACCCATAACTTTGACTATATGGACCTTTGTCGGCACAGTAATGTTTCTGGAGCCCTTGTAAACAGGATTAGTGCCCTTATCCAGGGAACTCCAGAGAGCTCTCCCCTTCTCTTTCCACCGTGTGAGGGTCAGAGAAAAGTGGGCACCTGCAACTTGACAACAGGTCATCACCAGACCCTGACCCGGCCAGCACTGCCAGACTTACAGCCTCGGGAACTGGGAAACATTAATTTCTATTGTTCAGAAGTCACCCAGTCGATGGGATTGTGCTGCAACAGCCTGAACTAAGACACATGATAATTTCAGAGGGATAAGGAGTGATTTGGAGAGGAGGAAGGGCATGACTTTGGACAGTGCAAGGAAGGGCCTTTCAAGGGGACACACTTGAACTGAGGTCCCAATGTTGAGTCAGAGGAAAGGGGTGTCACCAAGGGATGGGGGAAACACTTGGGCCTGTTTGGGGCAGGGGCAGCTGCTCTGGCAGGTGAATGCAAAGGGAGAGAGGAAGTTGGGGGTGGGGATTAGGTCAAGAGATGAAGTCACAGAAGCTGGCAAGGCTACAGCGGCACTTTACAGTTTAGTGGCCGATGGTCACACTGGGCTATTTTACTCTGAAGTTAAACTTATATGAAGTGAAGTGAAGTCACTCAATCATGACCAACTCTTTGCGACCCCATGGACTGTAGCTTACAAGGCTCCTCTGTCCATGGAATTCTCCAGGCAAGAGTACTTGAGTGGGTTGCCATTTCCTTCTCCAAGCTTACATGAAGGTGAAGTATAATAACAAATGCAGTTCCACAGCCCCACAAGCGACGTTTCAAAGGCTCAGCTGTCACATGTGGCTCGTGACCACCCAACAGGGTGGCGTGGATGGGAACGTTTCTGTCAATGCACAAAGTCCTACTGGCCGGCACTGGCTATGGAGCAAATCAGTTTTGAGCCAGGGTTCAAGGCCAGACCAGGTGTTCTGGGGCTTGGTACCTCATTATCTCCTGTGAGGTTCTGGGTTTCCCTTGGTTTCACTGAAGTTCCTCCAGCCCTGTAACCCCCAACAAGAGCCAAGCCCATGGATAGCGGAGCCAGGGTGTCGCTTGGAGAGCACACTCTAGGCCTTATCCCAGGTAACTGGCAGCAAAGAGGCGGTTTAGTGGCCTTCTTGCAAGCTCATTTAAGCTGCCAGTTTGGGGCTCCCTGATGTGAAAAAAAAAAAGAACAGAATGTGGCTACTATTTCAGGGCAACTAGCAGAAGGGAAATTGCTACAATTATTAGTTGGAGCTGTTTTTGATTAGCCGTATTTTCTTCCTCAGCACAAAACATCTGCTGGGGTCCCATCAGAGCCAGACACACGGGCAGTGAACCAGGCGGGTCCATGGGGGCCCAATGTCAGCCAGCTCAGAGGTGGAGGTGGGGGCTAAGACAGCCCTGAGGAACAGGGCGAGTTCAGGGCAGTTTGTTATTTGGAAGGGTAGGAAGAACCGTGCTTCCTTGCCCAACCTGGGAGGCAGCAGGTGGAGACGCAGGCAGAGATAGAGGTGGAGAGCAGGCCTTCCCTCAAGTTAGAGGACTGCACGGTCCTTAGGGTCTGTGAGGTCTCCACAGGGTCACCCCACTCTGGGCAGGCACCCAACCGTCCTCATCTGAGAAACGCAGTGGGGACACCCACCTGATGGGCTAGGGGAGGACTGCATGAAATAATCTCTGCACATACTTGATATGCAGGAGGTGCTTGGTGAGTGTCGGCCGAATCGTGATTTGATAGGCAAGAATCTTAGGAGAGGGGAGTCGGGCTGAGGGATGTTCGATTCATGTGCAGGCTGGTTCCAAACTGGTGCTGTCACTCCTTCATTCATTCAACAAATATTCATTCTGCAGACTGGCTGGGGCCTCTCCCCTTAACCAGCCTGGGGCCCCCGTTTCCTACCTGGGGCCCAGCAGAGCTGATCCCTCAGGTTCCTTCAAGCTCTCCCCCCAACCATGTTTGTAGCTGCCCTGGGAGGCCTGACCCAGTTGGACTGAAACATGGAAAGTTAGCCAGGTGCTGAGACCCAGATCCTGCATCCAAGATACAGATCGGCCTTTCAAGATCTTTTTGGTCCAGCTCCTGATTGATCACAAGGGTCCCACCCCAGCTCTGCTGGCGGAAGGCACCCAGCTCGTCTAGACGCTTCGAATGGGTGGTCGCAAAGCAGTTCCATCTATTTTCAGAGCTCTCTCATGCTGGACAGCTTGCCTGTACATGGAGTATATATAAATTCTAGGTTAAAACCCCTCTTAAAACATAATTCCTGGTTTCTGTGTCTATAAGCTTTACCTTCCTGTTGGCAGGATTTAAGGCAAGGGACATGCGGTGGCAGGTTTGATACACAATGGGTGCCTCATACGTGTTCCTGCCCTCCTCTCTAACTGGGGGCTGGCGCGGGGGAGGTGGGAGGTGGAGATACAGGTGGCCCCCGGGGCCCTCTGGCCCCTAGACTATTCTTCCCGGGTGGAGATAGCGTTCTCAGCAGAGTTGTTGACAACTGACACCTGGGACTCAAGTGTGAGACGTCAACATCAAGATCTGGGTCAGCCTTCCCTGGAAGAGGAAGGCGGGGTGGCAAAGCCTCAGGGTCAAAGGTCTCTCCTTGAACCCTCCTTGCTTACTGCCTGTCACACTCAGGTAAAGCCAGAAGCCACTGAAAACCATGGGCCCCAGAACAACAGGCCCATGGGCGCCCATCACAGAAGGTGAGTGGCCGTCTGGATGCCTGAAACTGATGGATGGGTGGGCGGAGCAAAAGCATGGGGGGTGGCGAGGCTGGCCCTGCGTCCTGGGGTCCCTGCACGGAGTCCGGCTCTTGGCTGTAGACCATCCTCAGCCAAGGGCTGCTGGCCCAGCTGGAAGAGTCAGGGTCCTCTCAGAGAGGTGGCTCCGGTCTCCATCACCTTCCTCTTATTGGCCTGCTCTCCTGGTATGCTGAGCCATCCACCCTCTTCCCACCACTGGCTTACATGTCCCTCATGGTCCTGGAAGGGGAGGAGGAGACCTGACACACCAAGGGCTGTGGCGAGTTGGATTTAAAGCCTGCAGAGGGCTTCCCTGGTGGCCCAGTGGTTAAGAATCCGCCTGCCAGTGCAGCGGACCCGGCATCCACCCCTGGTCTGGGAGGAATCCACGTGCTGTGGGGCCACTGAGCCTGTGTCTAGAGCCCACACTCGAACAAGAGAAAAAGAGAAGCCACCCCAGTGAGAAGTCTGTGCATCACAGCTCTGCTCAACCACAGAAAAGTCCTTGAGCAGCAAGGAAGACCCAGTGCAGCCAAGAATAATAAATAAATTAATTAATTAAAAAAATCAGAGACACAGAGTGTTCAGAGAGGGCGGGCCTTGGTGCATGTTTCTGGAGGGGCGGTGGTTTTGGCATCCGGTGCACACCCAAGTCTCCATCTGCTCAGAACCCATGAGGTGTGTCCTCGACAGAAGATGGCCTATGACCTCCGTTCACTAGGACCAGGAGGTCAGGGGTTGCTTGGCGGACCTGCCATCTGACAGCCTGCCTCCCTGCCCCTGGCGTCTATCAAGACACTGCTGGCCTTTGCCCAGAGGGCTGAGGCAGGTGGCAGAACGGCCTGGAGGTGATTATAATATCACTTCCTGCAGCTGGTAACCCCGCAGGCAGAGGCTGGAAAGGGGGTGAGGGGTTGGGCAAGCAGCTTCCCAGGAAGGGTCCCCAGGCTAGAGGATGCTGTCGTGACCCTTGAGATGCTCCCCCCAGTGCTTGGCCCATCCTGTTCGCCCGGTACTCACCAAGGGTGACTGAAACTCAGTGCTGAAGGTCAGCGTATCTGGGTTGCCTGGCCTGTAAGTGTGAGCCAGCCCTGGGGAGGGTCAGCTTATACCCCAGCCCAGGGGCAAGTCAACCCCCAGACCCTCAATGGACTACATTGTGATGTCACACCCTGCGGCAGCCTCCACCCGACCTGCTGTCTTCACTGGCATCAGAGGATTCCCCCCAACCCCACCTAGAACTGAATCCCATCTGGGTGCCGGCCTGGGCCAGCTCTGCTGAGAAGCAGCGAGGTGGCTGCCCCGCAAGCCTGGGAGCAACTTTAAACCCTTCAGTACCAGGTGTTCTCCGGGCCAGGATCAACACAGTTAGACCAGTTTCCCAACACGGTTAGATCGTTTGTCCTTTGTACATAAAATTTCCCACATAAACTGACTGCAGGGGGTACCTCCCACTTTACCTATTCCCTTTTCATGTCCTGTCTGATTGATTTAAATATACAGAGTAAACTAGTTTCTTTCCCCTACTGCCCACCTGGTGTGTTCAGAGGACAAGCAGAGGAATTTAAATATTAGCTCAGGAAAACAAACAGGAGGAGAGGCATCCCTCACCCTCTCTGTCTCTCGTCAAACCCGGCACAGACCTTTAACTTCCATAGTACATACGCCTTCACCGCTTTCCTTTTGAGGTCACTGGTAATCAGGTAAAACTTCTGTCTGATAAGCCCAAAGAGAAAAGGAAAACACACAAAAAGGGGGCCGAAGTCTCCAAGTTTTCTAGTGGAACATCTCTTTCTGCTTCTGCTGCTGGAGGCTGGGAGTAGGGAACAGTCTAACCAAAGGGCAAATGGCCTTGCCTTAGAGACTGTCCTGGATGTTAGAGTGTCAAATAAGTGGATTTCAAACTGGGGGGCGGGGAGTGGAATCAAATCAGCTGGAAAGTGAAGTCGCTAGTCGTGTCCAACCCTTTGCGACCCAGTGGACTGTAGCCTACTAGGCTCCTCTCTCCATGGCATTTTTTAGGTAAGAATACTGGAGTAGGTTGCCATTTCCTTCTGCAGGGGATCTTCCCAATTCAGGGATCGAACCTGAGTCTCCCGCATTGCGGGCAGATGCTTTAACCTCTGAGCCACCAGGAAAGCCCTGGTGGAGAGCTTGTTAAATACAGATTCCTGGGCCCCACCCCTGAGGATCCTGATGCAGCAGGGTTGGGGTAGGACTGAAGAATCTGCATTTTTAACAAGTTCCTGGGTGTTGCTGGTGGTCCGGGAACTACACTTTGAGAATCAATTGCTCAAAAACGTAAAGGGTACTACTGATCTCCGGGGTCTGGTCCTAAAATAGTGCTGCTGGCCATACTGAGGGGCTGCAGGAGAATGGACACGAGCTATAGCTTTGAGGGGCTTCCCTGGTGGCTCGGCTGGTAAAGAATCCGCCTGCAATGCAGGAGACCCTGGTTCGATTCCTGGGTTGGGAAGACTGCCTGGAGAAAGGGATAGACTGCCCACTCCAGTATTCATGGGCTTCCCGGGCTTCCGTGGTGGCTCAGATGGTAAAAAATCTGCCTGTAATATAGGAGACCTGGGTTCCATCCCTGTGTTGGGAAGATCCCCTGGAGAAGGGAATGGCTACCCACTCTAGTGTTCTGGCCTGGAGAATTCCATGGACAGAGGAGCCTGGTGGGCTACAGTCTATGGGATCGCAGAGAGTTGGACGTGATGAAGGGGCTAAGC